>AYEL01081209.1:0-24593 GCA_000484575.1 Olivierus martensii | reverse complement strand
CTTAAGGTATAAATTTATAGATTGGCTTGATTTATGGAAAGAAAGGAAATGCACAACAGGTGCATTTACTAAAGAAACTCATGAAGCATTAAAACAGACAACATATGGTTTATTAAGAAATTTGAAACTTTTTTAACACATAATCCGCGGATTATATACAGGAAAATACGGTAATCTCATTGGTTTGCAAGTATTGTAAGGAAGCCAAACATCTTCCGCCTAGGTGAACATCTTTTTGGAACCAACTGTACATCCTCAATTCCCTGATAATATCTTTTCCAGGAAGACTTTTTTGGTTTCTAATGGATTTATTATAACAGGTGAGAGCACTTCTGTATGTCCCCCCATTTATCAGTCCTTTTAGCTTCATTAAAAAGCCTTCTAACATTAAGTCTAAGATTGCCAAGCTGCTTATTTCACCAAAGAACCTGCCTTGATGAGCTAGCAGTCTTGACTGGACTGTTTTGATAGTAGGATAAGATTGCATGTTGAATTTGGTTAACAGTCATCTCTAAATCCACCACCCAGCAAAACCTGCTCTGTATATCCCCCAAGATTAAACTTTAAGGTCTTTTCTAAAAAAGCCCAACTAGTCTTCCTTGGGTTTTTGTATTACCTGACCACCTGACTAGATACCATACCTTTTAAATTGAAACAAATGTAATTGTGATCCAATGAAGATGACTTATTAGATACATGCCAATTCTCAATTAGGTCAGAATATTATGAATCCTCAATGTTAGGCAAATCACCTCCCTTCTGTTTATAACAACAAAGATAGATTCATTGCCTTGTTTAAGACAAAAAGGTTAGTACCTACTAGAAAAACTAATTAATACTCACCCCTTAAGTTGATGTCTTTGCTTCCCTAGATAGCATGATAAGTTGAGAATTAGCATTAATACTAACCAATAAATCAAAATGTCTCTTTTGACAAAACTCAATCAGAAGCACAAATTCAGTTGTTGGTGGTAATTCATCTTTATCATAACGATAATGCAGAAGAAACTATAACCTCCCTACTAGCATAGCCCCCATCTAACTTCACCAATAAATGGTCAGGTATCTGAATAAAAATCTTATACTGGTGAAACATTTATGTTATTTTTAGCAAAGACAGAAGTCCAAGTACCACTATCAGAAAAAAAAAAAAAAGGTAACTTTTGATAAGTGTTGTTCTCCATATCAAATCCTTGTATTTGGCCTTTATAATGGATGCCATGGCTCTTGAATTAAGAGCAAGGTTATAACAGCCCTCCATTAGCTACTAACCCAGAAGCAACATAGGAATGCTGGAGATTGATTTGAATCACCCTCAGACTCATAAAACTACAGGTACCTAAAATGGGCACACTTCTATGCCCTCTCTAATCTATGTACCAGAAGGTCTAGGGGCATCTCCAGAATCCTGATCCTTGCCAGTGAGCCTGACCAGTTTATGCCACTTGCAGGAGCATTTACCAAAGCTGTTTGTCATCCAGACTTGAAATTAGGATCTGAAAATACCTTAAGGTCCCTTTCTCAATCCAGTAAGAATCTTAATATTGGCCTTAGCTGAAGCAAGATTGACCATAATAATGATGCACTGTTCTTTTGCATCTTTGCTTTGACCCAGCATCCTCTAGTTCTCAGTTTTGAGCTCTGAATTAAATCCTGAGATGAGCCATCAGTTTGTTGACATCCTGTGTGTGAACATCCAGATTGCAGAATGCTACTTTCACAGGTTGGGAAAGTTTTTTGCAAGAAAAATCCTTAAGCAGATTCCCTTCCCAAGAGCAAACCCATCCAAATGTTGGGTGAGCCACTGACAGGTGAACTCATTTATACAAGTATAAATGTAATATATATTGTTGTCTGAAGTATAGCTCCTTAGCATGATAGAGGTTCACCCAAAAGAGTACCATCCATCTATTCAGGATCTTCCCTTATAAAAGATCAACATTGCCAGCATCTTGGTCTCTGGGTAGTCCTCCTTGATGATGTTCATCCAAAGGGAAGGCAATTCTTCAGAGTATTACTCTTGGCTGAGAGCACAGTCCATTTTATGCATCTACCCTCCCCAGAAACTGCAGATCTGATCCACTTGCTAGCATCAGGGATACTGATAAGAGGATCAGACAAAGCTAGTTGAGAAGTATAGCCTGGTTGCTGAGAGTACTGGTAACACCACTTTCCCTCCTATCTCTCTTATATTTTTGCCTAGCTACTCTGGATAGTCTTGTCCTGGTCTGCATTAGGCAGTTATGGACCAGGTTTACTTACAGGAGAAGAATCAGAAGCAGATTGTTCCACTGTCCCATTTCCTATAGGTATGCCAGGATGCCAACCCTGTGGTGAGGCAGAGAAGCATTCCCCTGAGAAGAAAAACTTTTATCATGCATATAGTCAAAAACAAACTGGAAGAAACAAAACAGTCACCATCCTGGTTATTCTCCAATACAGATGGAAGGCTAAATATGACAAGGTTTTGCCTGGTATCTTGAAGGGATCATTCAGAACACTGCATCTTTTACTATCCCAGTGCCACTCAACACTCAGCACAATTGCCTTACATCTTAATTTGAATAGAACTAGAGCTTCTTTAGCCAGAAAAGGGAGTCAGCTCGAACACCCAGTCCGTTACCCCCCTCCACAATGAGGACACAGATTTGGTAATGTTTGAAGGGGTGTGTAAAATCGTGTGTAATTGGATTATTCTGTTAGGGATGCACAATAGATCACTGAATGAATGTAATTTTAGGTTTGCATAAAGCCTTCTTTTACTGGTGCTGATATTATTATTACTAGTTAATGTCAATCTAGTGTTAACAGATATTAGGTATCATCTGATAATTTCTACAGTCTATTATATTTTAATATTACTACTTAAACAACAGCACTTACTGCAGTTGAGATTAATCTTAAACTTTCTTAATAATTCAACATCTATTGGCTAATGTTTTCGGTATTCAATACCATCTTCAGGCCATGTGTTCTAAAATTGATTTAAACCTCCAACGGTCCATGTAGCAGTTAGTTAAAATATCTATTATGTTTATTAATGCTTATTTTTTATATAAGTTCTTTTGAGTTGTTAATGTTTATACAGAGTGTTTGTTTCTTACCATCCGTACCACTCTTTTTTCTCGGAAATGCGATGAGATAGGAAGTAAGGCAAAAAATTTGATAACCAAAGTATATCCAAAAAATCAAATGGGCATGATAAAAATTTTGTAGGCCCATCAGAAGTAGGTGCACCAGAGATCAACTTTGAAATCTCCATTGGAAACATAATATAATGTAGAAGAAACTGCTTGTACTTTGTAACCATTTAAAGAGACAATAACAGCACTTTCAGCAGTAAGAATATATACATTTATTCAAATTAACTACAAACTTTTTTGGCTAACGACGCCATTCTCAAGTAGTATTCTATTACTAACAGAAATTCAAATTAGAAGGATATAAAATAGAACATCGTTTTAAAATTATTAAAGTTGCTATGACAACCAAACATATTAGAGTTTGCGATATATAATCAAAAAAACTTTTTTACAAATAGTCACTAATAACATATGGAACGTGAGGAAAAATAATATATTTACACGTAAAATAAAATTCAAAAATAAAAGACAGTGTTGACTAGAATCATACATAAGTGGGTACATATACGATTGTAAAAACAGTTCATGGAGGGGTGGATATCAAAGCGGGAGATTGTCCACCACTCGTAGTACAGTTGCTCTTGCCATATTTGTTGTTTAACCTTTAACGGTCCACTTAAAAAAAAAAAAAAAAACAGTTCATGGAGGGGTGGATATCAAAGCGGGAGATTGTCCACCACTCGTAGTACGGTTGCTCTTGCCATATTTGTTGTTTAATACGTATCTCCAGGCTTGCAGCAGTTACCAGGCTAACCTATCATTGATTAAATTCTCCGAGTCTTTCCTTCTGATAATTTCCAGTGTCTCCATAATTATAGATTGGGTGCGCAGTGGTACTGTTCTCACAACTTTTGCTTCATTCCAACTTATTTCTATGTCACTGGAGAAGGCTTCTATTGAAAGGGATGTTGTTAGATTAGCATTGGCGATATCTTTTTTATGTTCTTCTAGTCTTTTATTTAAAGGCCTCATTGTGACACCAATATATGCAGCATCCTGGTTAGTATGGGCATCTAACAGGTATTTTGTATACACCCTTGCATTCTCGTTCCGTGAGTGGGTCCTTATCATTGCGGAGGGTGTTAAACAGCGTCGGAGCCCGCTTCGGAGCAAGTTTTTATTTGTTTTTGTAGCTATATTCTTCATTATCTTCAGATTTTTTAGGTGGTAGGGTACCAGGCGGTATTTTTGCTCAATATTTCTAGTATTACCCTGAGTTTGGGTATTATCTTGAATTCTTCGTTCTACATTACATCTTATTTGTTCTAGGAAACGTCTGCTGTACCCATGTTGTAAGCCAATAGTTTGTATGTATTGTAGTTCTTTGGTCAAGTCAACGTTGTGGGTAATGTTTCCAAATTCCCGACATTTTGGAACCTTCAGGAATCGAGAATGGGAAATCGTATTTCCTGAGAATTCTTGAGAATTCCCGAAATAATCTTATGAACTTATGTATATTATTGAATAAATGTATATATTCTTACTGCTGAAACTGCTGTTATTGTCTCTTTAAATGGAAACATATGCCAATTTTAGCATAATTGGATAGAACTGTGGAAAACAAACAACTTTTGTTTCGAAAGTTTTTTAATATCATTTACAGATTGTTTTTTTGTGATATCTCACAATGCCATCACATTTATTGCTGATTGGGCTATTCAAGCAATAAGAAGAAGAATCTGACAGAAGGCATCTGTGTACATCCATAGTGCTCATAAAAGCTGAAACAAGTCGAGAAACCCTTGTTCTTGAATGTGACCAACACCACCTATATTGAAAGCTTGAGAACGCTTTCGTGACATCATCACTGGAAGTCAAGAACCAAAATCACATTGTACAATATTTTTTAACACTAATTTCTGCAATTTTGTTATAACATGGTATTTTATTTCGTAAATTATTTAAATATATTATTAAAATTATCATCAAATATTATATTATAGAAACAACAGTAATAGATTTATAAAATATATTTTCATGAAAATAAAAGTTAAAAGTTCAATTATTTAAATATTTTACATGTTTTAATTAAAAAGCAATTGTTAACATTTTATAGTTTTATGAAACAACAGTAATAGATTTATAAAATATATTTTCATGAAAATAAAAGTTAAAAGTTCAGTTATTTAAATATTTTAACAATTGCTTTTTAATTAAAACATGTAACATTTTATAGTTTTTCAATAATTAAAAAACTTTTGAAACACTGTTGAAAAGAATTTTTTTTAATAATAAAACAACAACAATTTTCCATTACTACAGGTAAAAACAATATATAAATACATACTAATATAAATACATCAAACAAAATATACAATATGAATTACACGAAATACTATATACAGTCAAATATATACTTTGAAATAACTATTTTTTTTCTTTTGAATGATAGCACTAGATTATAATTTTTCAAGAAAAATAAATTTTATTTAAAAAAATTATACCGAATTTTTGTCGAAAAATTTTTCAAGAGTTAAATTTTGAAAGCTTTCTTTTTTTTTTTTAACAGTATCTGAAATCATGTCATTTTGTTTTGAACATAAATTTTTCAAGATAATATTAGTTGCCACCCATATTATGTTTCTGCATAATTTTTCATTTTCATGACCATTTTCACAAGATACATCATATAAATGCATTTCTTCAGATTCTAGTAATTCAAAAACAGCAGTTGTAATGAAATTTCTTTGGTTTTTACATCTTAATAAAATCTGTCCATATTCTGTATATAATTTATTAATTATTATGTATGTATATAAATCTGTATCATATACTCACTTATTATTGTAAATATTTTTATATTAAAAATATCTAAATATACTATTTATTTATAGGTATATGAAAAACATTTCAAAGAGTCTGACTTTGAAGTGAATGCATCTGCTTTTGATAATGTCACAGGAAACCTAATATCAGTTTCTTTATCAGTAAAAAGATTAAAACGAACTGCAATTCCTTCAATATTTTCAAATTATCCAAATTATTTTACAAAAAACATACCTACTAGAATGTCACCTGATTCAAAACATGAAAAAAAAAATATGTAGTGTGTAAATGCAATTAAAGCCAGTTTACAGGAAAAAAAGATTTATGAAAATAAGAGAAGAATAAATCCCTTAAATGATATTATACAATGTGTTTCTAGTTTTGGTATTGCAAGCAATTTGACATTGATATCAACAAATGACTATGTCAGCTTTGTTAATATTTCCCACGATCCACAACCTCATATTACACATTCTTCACAAATAGATAAAAATCTTGAAGCATCTTCAGTTTTTAAAAACTGTAAACTTAAAAATATTGGTAATAACATTCATTTCCCTTTAAAAATAACCATCTTTAATGAAATGGAACAATTATTGAATGAACTTTTCAAATTAAGCAAAACTTCAAAATATAATTCAAAAGAAATATTAGAATTAATAATAGATTTATTGCAAGAGATATGCACTGAAGAAAATGAATGTATCATAAATTTTATAAAGGAACAATTACATCTTTTATTTTGTAATAAACCAAATTTTAGATACTCTATTGAAATGTTGGTATTTGCCTCAATATTACATAGCATTTCTCCTCATGCTTATTATTTTTTTACGTCAGAATAGTTTCTTTATAATGCCTTATCCATCAACTTTAAAGAAAACATGAAAGCCTTTGCCTCTCTCTCCAGAATTAGAGCAACATGATGAATATTTTTTGATGTATATGAAACATAGATTTAATTACCTAAGAGAAGAAGAATGGACTGTTATGCTTCATATAGATGAAATCTACATTAAACAGTATTTTGATTATAAAGGTGGAAGTATTATAGGAATGGCATTTCATTCAAATTCTCCTGCAACAAGTATATATACATTTATGGTATCAAGTTTACTGTCGACATTTAAAGAAGTAGCACATATTTTACCTGTTAGATCAATCAATTTCAGTTCTTTATATATTGAGATTAAGAGAGTTATTATTGGTTTACAAAATATAGATTTTTCATGTAATTTGTGTCATAACTGATAATAATGCTATTAACCGAAAAGCAATGAGTTTATTTTCTGACCCACCTCAAAAGTTCCTCAATATTACATAGCATTTCTCCTCATGCTTATTATTTTTTTACGTCAGAATAGTTTTTATAATGCCTTATCCATCAACTTTAAAGAAAATATGAAAGCCTTTGCCTCTCCCTCCAGAATTAGAGCAACATGATGAATATTTTTTGATGTATATGAAACATAGATTTAATTACCTAAGAGAAGAAGAATGGACTGTTATGCTTCATATAGATGAAATCTACATTAAACAGTATTTTGATTATAAAGGTGGAAGTATTATAGGAATGGCATTTCATTCAAATTCTCCTGCAACAAGTATATATACATTTATGGTATCAAGTGTACTGTCGACATTTAAAGAAGTAGCACATATTTTACCTGTTAGATCAATCAATTTCAGTTCTTTATATGTTGAGATTAAGAGAGTTATTATTGGTTTACAAAATATAGGTTTTCATGTAATTTGTGTCATAACTGATAATAATGCTATAACCGAAAAGCAATGAGTTTATTATCTGACCCACCTCAAAAATTATTTGTATACCAATATCCAGTTGTAGAAACAAAGAAACAAACCTCTACTTTATTTAATTGATAGTGTTCATTTGTTGAAGAATATAAGAAATATTTGGTTAAATCAGAAAAATCCTAATAAATGCATGTTTTATCCTAATTTTGATAGTGATACAAAAGAAAATGATGAGCCTAAAAATTTTAATACAGGCAGTTTTAATTCACTGCACCAGTTGCATAACATTGAATACAGTTCTCTGGTAACATACTCTCATGGTTTAACCCTAAAATCTTTGACACCTTTCAATTTAGAAAGACAAAATGTGAAACTAGTATTAAAAATATTTAAAAAATTTGTAATAGAAGGCTTGCTCGAATTAGGTAAACAAAATAATATTTCACATAACATTGAATACAGTTCTCTGGTAACATACTCTCATGGTTTAACCCTAAAATCTTTGGCACCTTTCGATTTAGAAAGACAAAATGTGAAACTAGTATTAAAAATATTTAACAAATTTGTAATAGAAGGCTTGCACGAATTAGGTAAACAAAATAATATTTCTCATTATGAAGAAACAGTAAAGTTTATTTCAATTATATGTAACTGGTGGAATATATAGTAAATGTAAAAATATTATTCAAAAGTGTTAAAAATAGAAATACGTTTATGGAACCACTTACTAATTCTCCTTCTGATGATAAAGTTATTTTTTAAAATAAATTTATAGATTGGCTTGATTTATGGAAAGAAAGGAAATGCATAACAGGTGCATTTACTAAAGAAACTCATGAAGCATTAAAACAGATAACATATGGTTTATTAGAACTCTGTTGTTATTGCATTGAAGAACTTAAAATGGAATTTATTTTGCCAGAAAAATTCCAGACAGATGATTTAGAAAACCGTTTTGGAAAATATAGACAATTAGCTGGAAGCCAGTATAATATTAGTGTTAGACAAGTTATTGAATGTGAAAAGAAATTAAGAATGCAATCTTTTGTTCATTTAGGACTACATTTTAAGAATAAAGAAATTATTTTCAGTGATTTTGAATCTGATGTTAATTCAGAAATTGTTTCTGAAGTTACAGACTTTAATCTTCCTATAACAGTTGAACCTGCAGATATCAAGGAAACTGAAAAATATCTACCAGTCATAACTTATTTGGCTGGATATTGCTGTTATTCTGTACTGAAAAAAATAAGTGCAATTTCTGTAAAGAGAACCTAACTCTAGCAAAATCAACTAATATAAATGGAAAATACTGAACTTTGACCTTTGAATTTCAAGCAGTTCTTTAGTTGAGGATAAACTCTGAAAAATATCTACCAGTCATAACCTATTTGGCTGGATATTGCTGTTATTCTGTACTGAAAAAAAATAAGTGCAATTTCTGTAAAGAGAACCTAACTCTATCAAAATCAATTAATATAAATATAAATTATAGAGTGATTAAGAGCCTTGACAGAGGTGGTCTTTCTTGTCCTAAACCAAATGTTGTGAATGCTGTTTATATACATACATAGTAATTAATAAATTATATACAGAATATGAACAGATTTTATTAAGATGTAAAAACCAAAGAAATGTCATTACAAATGCTGTTTTTGAATTACTAGAATCTGAAGAAATGTAGATGTTAATTCAGAAATTGTTTCTGAAGTTACAGACTTTAATCTTCCTATAACAGTTGAAGCTGCAGATATCAAGGAAACTGAAAAATATCAAAGTTCAGTATTTTCAACAGCACTAACCAACAGTCAAGAAAACAAGTTTTATTACTTAAACATAAAAACGTTTTCGGTAAAATTCCCTATACCATCCTCAAATGTAACTGAGGATGGTATAGGAAATATACCAAAAACGTTTTTATGTTTAAGTAATAAAACTTGTTTTCTTGACTGCTGGTTAGTGCTGTTGAAAATACTGAACTTTGACCTTTGAATTTCAAGCAGTTCTTTAGTTGAGGATAAACTCTGAAAAATATCTACCAGTCATAACCTATTTGGCTGGATATTGCTGTTATTCTGTACTGAAAAAAAATAAGTGCAATTTCTGTAAAGAGAACCTAACTCTATCAAAATCAATTAATATAAATATAAATTATAGATTGATTAAGAGCCTTGACAGAGGTGGTCTTTCTTGTCCTAAACCAAATGTTGTGAATGCTGTTTTATATACATACATAGTAATTAATAAATTATATACAGAATATGAACAGATTTTATTAAGATGTAAAAACCAAAGAAATTTCATTACAAATGCTGTTTTTGAATTACTAGAATCTGAAGAAATGTATTTATATGATGTATCTTGTGAAAATGGTCATGAAAATGAAAAATTATGCAGAAACATAATATGGCTGGCAACTAATATTATCTTGAAAAATTTATGTTCAAAACAAAATGACATGATTTCAGATAGTGTTAAAAATAAAAAAAGAAAGCTTTCAAAATTTAACTCGAAAAATTTTTCGACAAAAATTCTATATAATTTTTTTAAATAAAATTTATTTTTATTGAAAAATTTTTATCTAGTGCTATCATTTAAAAGAAAAAATAGTTATTTCAAAGTATATATTTGACTGTATATAGTATTTCGTGTAATTCATGTTGTATATTTTGTTTGATGTATTTATATTAGTATGTATTTATGTATTGTTTTTACCTATAGTAATGGAAAATTGTTGTTGTTTTACTATTAAAAAAATTCTTTTTAACAGTGTTTCAAAAATTTTTTAATTATTGAAAAACTATAAAATGTTACATGTTTTAATTAAAGAGCAATTGTTAAAATGTTTAAATAATTGAACTTTTAACTTTTATTTTCATGAAAATATATTTTATAAATATATTATCGTCGTTTCTATAATATAATATTTGGTGATAATTTTAATAATATATTTAAATAATTTACGAAATAAAATACCATGTTATAACATAATTGCAGAAATTAGCGTTAAAAAATATTGTACTGTGTGATGATGGTTCTTGACTTCCAGTGATGACGTCACGAAAGCGTTCTCAGGCTTTCAATATAGATGGTGGTGGTTCAACCCGTCGATCGCGATCGACCGGTCGATCACAGAACGATTTTTGGTCGATCTTTTGTTTATTCCTCCCAAGTTGATTCCTCCTTATAAATTGTAATTAAACGAAAACATAATAATTTATTTATCATTATTTTATATTATTTTTTAATTCCCTTTAAGTGTATGGCTATTGTTTGTTTATTTTTCGTTAAAATTGTCAAATCATTAACTTTCTCATTTGGAAATATACGCACAAAAAGTTTCCAATATTAATTGATATCGGGCAAAAAATTCTGTCATGTTTTGTATCGATATACTTGCCAGAATCCGCTTTTTTAAATATGAAAGTAAAAAAAAATCACGAAACCAAATTACAAATAATCATTTGGATGATTGTGTGCGATTGGCAATTTCTTCGTATCAACCTGAGCTATTGTTTATTTATTTTTCGTTAAAATTGTCAAATCATTAACTTTCTCATTTGGAAATACACACAAAAAGTTTCCAATATTAATTGATATCGGGCAAAAAATTCTGTCATGTTTTGTATCGATATACTTGCCAGAATCCGCTTTTTTAAATATGAAAGTAAAAAAAAATCACGAAACCAAATTACAAATAATCATTTGGATGATTGTGTGCGATTGGCCACTTCTTCGTATCAACCTGACGATGAAAATATTGCGAAATCCAAACAATGCCAAATTTCACATTAACTTTTTTTTTAATCAACCAGCATTTCCTGTAGCTTGAGTCTGTAATCAATCTGTTGCTTTTTCTAATTTTGATTTTCTAAAAAAAAATAAATATTTTATTTGTTGAATAAAATAAAAGTGATAAATAAATTTTTAAATACACAAATAAAGTTTTTTAGGGCTGGGAGAGTGGGTCCTCCGAAGTGAGTGAGGGCATTTAACTGCATAGTTGTACGTAATCAGCTATCAGGTTGAGTGAACGTGAACTTTATAAGAGAGTAGATCGCCGAACTACTCTCTTATAAAGTATGCGAGCTACTTTACTAGACTTAGGCTTAGTTCCCACCAAGCTGCGAAAAATAGGTCTTATGCTTACAGGTTGTTTATGCACTTTGATGTAAGCAAACAGTGGTGGACATAGCAGATTATTCATTTGCTTTACCTTCCAAAGTTGAGGAAAATCTGGTTTTTTCATGAGTGCATGTAATCTTCTAGGCAAACTAGGAATCGGATCAGACATCATGAGCTCTGCCTTAGAATTTCATATATAGTCTTCTAGCATGCTATTGTATTGTGCATCTGGGACGATCACAACTTTCTTACTTTTATCTTCCTGGGTGCATGTCAAAGCGAGTTCTTGGAACCATATTTTCACACACTGAACTTTCAATAATTTCTTCTTGATTTGTGTGGCGGTTTAAATTCCATTTTAAGTTCTTCAATGCAATAACAACAGAGTTCTAATAAACCATATGTTACCTGTTTTAATGCTTCGTGAGTTTCCTTAGTAAATGCACCTGTTGTGCATTTTCTTTCTTTCCATAAATCAAGCCAATCTATAAATTTATTTAAAAAAATAACTTTTATCATCAGAAGGAGAATTAATAAATGGTTTCATAAATGTATTTCTATTTTTAAGACTTTTATCATCAGAAGGAGAATTAATAAATGGTTCCATAAATGTATTTCTATTTTTAAGACCTTTGAATAATGTTTTTACATTTACTATATTCCACCAGTTACATATAATTGAAATAAACTTTGCTGTTTCTTCATAATGAGAAATATTATTTTGTTTACCTAATTCAAGCAAGCCTTCTATTACAAATATCTTAAATATTTTTAATACTAGTTTCACATTTTGTTTTTCTAAATTGGAAGATGCCAAAGATTTTAGGATTAAACCATGAGATTATGTTACCAGAGAACTGTATTCAATGTCATGTAACTGATGCAGTGAATTAAATCTGGCTGTGTTAAAATTTTTAGGCTCATCATTTTCTTTTGTATCACTTTCAAAATTAGGATAAAACATGCATTTACCAGGATTTTTCTGATTTAACCAATTATTTCTTATATTCTTCAACAAATGAACACTATCAATTAAATAAAACAGAGGTTCGTTTCTATCAACTAGATGTTGGTATACAAATAATTTTTGAAGTGGGTCAGAAAATAAACTCATTGCTTTTCAGTTAATAGCATTATCATCAGTTATGACACAGATTATATGAAAACCTATATTTTGTAAACCAATAATAATTCTCTTAATCTCAACATATAAAGAATTGAAATTGATTGATCTAACAGATAAAATGTGCTACTTCTTTAAATGTTGACAGTACACTTGTTACCATAAATGTATATATACTTGTTGCAGGAGAAGTTGAATGAAATGCCATTCCTATAATATTTCCACCTTTATAATCAAAATACTGTTTAATATGGATTTCATCTACCTGAAGCATAACAGTCCATTCTTCCTCTCTTAGATACTTAAATCTATGTTTCATGTACATCAAAAAATATTCATCATGTTGCTCTAATTCTGGAGAAAGGGGCAAAGGCTTATATATTTTCTTTAAAGTTGATGGATGAGGCATTATAAAGAAACTATTCTGATGTAAAAAGCAATATGCATGAGGAGAAATGTATGTAGTATTGAGGCAAATACCAACATTTCAATAGAATATCTAAAATTTGGTTTATTACAAAATAAGAGATGTAACTGTTCCTTTATAAAATTTATGACACATTCATTTTCTTCAGTGCATATCTCTTGCAATAAATCTATTATTAATTCTAATATTTCTTTTGAATTATATTTTGAAGTTTTGCTTAATTTGGAAAGTTCAATCAATAATTGTTCTATTTTGTTAAAGTTGGTTATTTTTAAAGGGAAATGAATGTTATTACCAATATTTATAAGTTTACAGTTTTTAAAAAATTAAGATGCTTCAAGATTTTTATCTATTTGTAAAGAATGTGTAATATGAGGTTGTGAATCTTAGGAAATATTAACAAAGCTAACATAGTCATTTGTTGATATCAATGTCCAATTGCTTGCAATTCCAAAATTGGAAACACATTGTATAATATCATTTAAGGTAGTTATTCTTCTCTTATTTTCATAAATCTCTTTTTCTTGTAAACTGGCTTTAATTGCATTTGCACATCACATATTTTCTCTTTGTTCATGTTTTGAATCAGGTGACATTCTGGTAGCTATGTTTTTTGTAAAATAATTTGGATAATTGAAAATATTGAAGAATTTGCAGATCTTTTGAATCTTTTTACTGATAAAGGAACTGATATTAGGTTTCCTGTGACATTATCAAAAGCAGATGTATTCACTTCAAAGTCAGACTCTTTGAAATGCTTTTCACATACCTACAAACCCATATCTAAAATGTTTCACACATATTTAGATATTTTTAATATAAAAATATTTACAATAATAAGTGAGTATATATATATATATATTGTCTATAAATGAACATTAGAAATTTATTTTCTACTTAAAGGGAAACAAATAATATATGACAATAGATTAAATCTGACAAAGATAGCATAGAAAATTGAGAGAAAAATCAATACATAAAAGCCTATTTATTATGATATAGACTACAAAAATATATATATATATACAGAGTATATATATAGAGTATACAGAGTATATACAGAGGATTTATTCCAACATCTAATACAGTCAATTCTCCTTATTCACGGATTCCATATTTGCGTAATCAACTATTTGTGAAAATTTATTTGTAACCACAAAATCGATTTCTGCGACAAATTTGCACTTATTTGCAGACTTCCACCAAGTGGTGAAAATACTATTACCAATATAAACTATCTCTCTTTAATAAAGGAAGTTATTTACCAAATGTAGTCTATCTGTTGTTCTGCCGGAAAAGGCAGAACAACAGATAGACTACATTTACAAAGGCAGAACAGAAGGCAGAACTTCGTCTGTATGAGAGACAATAAAACTAAAAAAATAGCTATTATTCATAGACAGAATTATGACTGCCTCCTTTCTGCCTTTGTCCAAGGATTGGCTTCCAAATGCTTGCCTAAAGATCCCACTGATGAGCTCCAGAGCAAAGTATGTAGAATAATCCGGTCGCATGGTTTTCCAACTATCTGGAAGGTAAAGGATGTCCACTTGCCGATCCCTCCAAGGTTGTTTGGGTATGTAAAGAGCCACAAAACACCTGTAGCTATTAGGCCCATGGTTGACAAGACTTCTTCCTCTCTATATAACCTTCAATCCATCATTGTGCATTGGGCAATGTGACACTTAAAAGGATATCCATATACTGTTAACTCCTCCCGCCACTTTATAGAAAGGATTCTGGAAAAGGGGCCATTCCCAGATGAGTGCATCTCCGTCCTAGATTACAAATCGCTCTACCCATCCATTGAGTTAGCACCTGCATGCCTACTTTTATACAGGTTTATCCTTGAATACCTAGAGGATAGTAATTATGATGCTGAGCTGTTACGTACGGTGTTACGTTAATTATACGTACGGTGTGTGACCTGATAACGTATAATTCCTACTACACGTTCTGGGGTGATTATTATGTCCAAAGAAAGGGTGTCCCTATAGGAGGGCCCCTTGCTGGGGTTATGGCGGAGATAGTAGTTAAATACAATGAAACCTGTGCCATCCGCCCTTTCCTGTTAGATATTAAGCTCTATGTGAGGTATGTTGATGATATATGTATCCTATGGAATAAAGAACGTACACACGAACTTCTCTGGGCCCTCACTGATAGCTCCTTAGGTCTTAGCCTCACTATTGACCAGCAAGAAAACACAGACTTCCACTTCCTAGACGTTAAGGTCTCTATAAAAGACGGAGAATATCATACTAGTATCTATAGAAAACCAACCTATAAGAAGAGTATCATTCCATCATGGTCTGCGGATCCATACTCATATAAACTATCTGCCTTTAGATCCTTATTTAGAAGGGCACACACCCATTGCATGAGCCATAGAGAATGGTCTGAAAAGTTTAACTATATCCTAAAACAAGCTGAAAAATACGGATACACATATAAGCAATTATGAGGACTAAGGAACCAAATTGCTCGGACTTTTGAACGTATACATTCTAATACCCAAAATGCTATCCCACCCCAAGCATCCCCCTTGGGTACTAACCGAAGATGTGTGCTCAATTATGACTCTCCGATTGCCAACATCGTAAAGAAGGCTGTAGCTGGTTCTGGTACTGTTCCAGCATATAGAAGGAATAGAATGATTTTCTCACTACTCCGGAATGACAAAGATCCTGTTGACCACCTCAGAAGATCAGTGGTGCACATGGTACTGGTACATAACACCCTACAGCGACCCAGCAGTATATAGGTGGCACCAAGTGGAATTTGAAGCAAAGAATTACTGAGCATAAAAATGACATCATGAAAGGGAATTTGAATACTGCTTTGGCACATGTGACCTACACCTATGACATCAATGTTAAATGGGGGGAAGCTACTGTGATGCGTCCTCCCCTTGTAAGTGAAAAACGGTATCATTTTTATAAGTCGCACTAATCGAATATAGGCATTATGTAAACTCACACTAATCGAGGCCTATCTCCTGCATTATAATTCTATTATATATAGAATCGTCACTTTCAAAATGTTGTAATTATACATCTTGATGCAAATATATATATATACAGGGTGAAAATTATCTTCTTAAAAAAACTACACTACGACGTAGACGAAATTCAGGTGATTAAAGTGATTTAAGACATTTGGGGTCGCAAATCGCAACGCCGTAAATTGAACCTGAAACTAAGCTGAATGGTGTGGCGCTGCATAGCATTAGCCAAGTGTGGGTGACTGTGTTCGCGCGGCACGGTTGGTTCCCCCATTCCCCGCTACCTCATCCCGAAGAGGTCCACCTTCCACCCTCCAACCCTCCACCTTCTCCAACGTGACGTACTCTGCTCTCGCGCCAGAGTCGGTAGCACGAGCAGAACCAACCTTGTTTAATTTACCATGAGCTTTGCCAAAACACATGTACATGTTGGCTAATTCGTTGTCAAACTGATCCATAAGAACAGTGTACCTTGTTGAACTGGTTAAACTAAATTAATCAACAGTTAACGGCGCAGTTTTTCTGCATGATGTTGCAGCTCTTCTCCTTCACCCCGCCCTGGCTTCTGATTTGTGACCCCAAGTGTCTTATATCACTTTAATCTCCCGAATTTCGTCTACGTCATAGTGTAGTGTTTTTGAAGGAGATAATTTACACCCTGTATAATATAAATCCATAAATTGCAAAAGTAATTTATGGGTTTCAGCATAAAATCATAACTCCCATAATTATAAGAATAATTCCTAGCATATTTTTGGTGTGCAAAACAAGGTGCAAAACCATATTAGTTTTTCGTCATTACTATGATGGTCATGTGACGTTTTACTTGTTCAACATGGCAGTGGTACTTGGTTTGTTTACCCCATTCTGAGGTAAATTTTTTTGGAATATCTTCTAGTCAGTGCTGCTTTCCCCCATATCTATTATAATTTTTGACCAGTTTGATGAGATCTATTGAATGGTATCACATTTGGTAATTCCGTGAAAAGCAGAATTCAGCCAGTGTTTCTTTACAATCAAAAGTGTTCCATGACTTTTTCAAAGTCACGGAACAATTTTTGATTTGTAAAGAAAATTTGCGGAGCACTATATCACTAAGATCATAAAACAAACAACAAAAGTATGAATGTAGATGTAGTTTACTAAAAATTATACATTACACATTAAATGACAATAAAAAAAAACATTAATTAAAAAAACATATATTCTTAAGAACTGTAAGTAGCTCTTTTATAAAAATGGAATGTTTTAAAATCATGTTTAATGCGATGCCTGAGCTAAATCTTTTGCAGATTTGACCCACGTCAGGTCTAATATGTGATAAATCTTTTTTCATTTCTTCATCAATATTCCTAAGTTTTTTATGTTTTTTAGTTTTTATGTTCATTAATGTTAAAAGCCTAACTCACAAATATGATGTCCAAAACTGTAACAAAATCTTAAGTGCTTTTGTGAGTAAGCCTGCTTAGTAGTTTATTCGAAAATGCAAGTTGAATCTTGTCTACATTATAAAATGTGTACTGTGCAGCACGCTAAAGTCATTCAAGTAGATCTGGTTCTCATAATTTCACGGGAAAACTTGTAATACGTTTGCGGAACATCAGTGTTCCGGGGAACATTGGTTTAAATATTTTGGCCCGTATTTTGTGACCAAAATATTTCAAGATTGTGGAACTTTTACTATACTGATGATGGCCAAATTGCAGCTCTTTGTTATCTTCAATGTGGTTTCACATCATGAAAGTCAATATTGTCTGTCCACTAAAGCCGTGCCTAGCTAAGGTGGATGAGTCCAAATGCAAAAGGGAGAATTGCAGTTGATATTTAATAAAATAAAAATTATTGAATTATTATTAAGTTCTGTTAAATATATTATTTCCAACGTCGAAACTAATCATTTAGTTAAGTTCTGTTAAATATACTATTTCCAACGTCGAAAATAATCATTTAGCATTCGACATTACAATAAACCTGCAGACAACCCCTGTCAGTGAGAATTGTAACTTCCTCCTCATAGAATCTACTAAAAACAACCTTATGCTTCAGCATAGAGCCAATCCAACAAATAATTGTTGAACTGATTCCATGTCTGAAAGCAGCACGGCTAATTTTCTCAAAAGAAGTAGAGTCAAAAGCCCCTTGAATATCAAGGAAAGTGCCAAGAGCAATCTCCTTGTATTTAATAGTCCTCTCAATGAGCGAAACAATTTCATGAAGAGCATGCTCAGTCGATTTGCCAGATTGATAGGCAAATTGACTGCGACAAATGGGGATCCTAGACAAGGCTCCATCTCTAATAAACCTAGCCATCAATCTCTTCAATGTCTTCAATAAGAAGGACATCAGACTGATCGGATGATAAGACAGCCTCAATATAAGAATTACACCCATGCTTAGGTATAAAAGAAACCCTTACCTGCCTCAGGACCATGGAACATAGCCAAAAGCCAAACAGGCTCGAAAGACACGGCAAAGAGGAGGCCAAAACATCAATGCCCTGTTGCAAGAAGAATGGCAAAATGCCATCTGGTCCCACTGACTTAAATAGCTTAAAAACACTTATAGCCCATCTAATATTAGACTGATTAATCATCCCTCTTGGGCATGATAATCACGTCTATCAAGGTCAGACTGCACCTGCAAGGAGAGTGAGTTCTCAATCAAGATAGACCCAGGAAAGTGTACCCAAAAAAGTTCCTTTAAAGAGTTCTTGTAAATACTACTCATACTGTTATCAGGCAGCTTAAGAGAACCAACCCTTCAAAAAGTCCCATTTGACATTATCTTTGCAAGTCTGGATACCTCAGGTATATCCTCAATTTCCTGACAATACCGTTTCTAGGAAAACCTTTTAGCCTTTCTAATGGTCTTATTATAACCAGTGAGAGCATTCCTATATGTGTTCCAATCACCAGTCCTCTTGGCTTTATTAAAAAGCCGCCTAACATTACGTCTAAGACCGCCCAGCCGTTCATTCCACCAAGGAACTCGCCTTGATGAGCGAGCAGTCCTGACAGGACAGTTTTGATGATAGGATAAGAGAATTGCCTGTTGAATCTGGTCAACACTCATCTCTAAATCCACCACTGAGCAAAATCTGCTCTGTATACCCCCCAGATTAAATTTAAGGTCTTCTTTAAAGGAAACCCAATTAGTTCTCCCGGGGTCTCTATATGTAACCTGACTAGGAACCATACTTTGTAAATTGTATATCCTATCTACAAGGCATAAAATACAACATAAACTGTTTTTAATTTTACCATAATACAGTAAGATCCTGTTTAACACAGGAGTTACATTCCAAAAAAATCAAGTGCTAAATGAAACAGCATTAAATGACATCATCTTAACACAGATAATGGGGATACGTGAAATACGATAGTGAATAAAAAAATATATATACCTTTTTAATTTTATTTTGTAACATGTATTATTACTATTGTATTACATTAATTATTGACATTTTTTATTGCTAATATCTATTTTGTAACATGTATTATTACTATTGTATTACATTAATTATAGACATTGTAACATGTATTATTACTATTGTATTACATTAATTATAGACATTTTATTATTGAACATGTATTATTATTATTGTATTACATTAATTATAGACATATTTTATTTATTATTACTATTGTATTACATTAATTATAGACATTTTTTATTGCTAAATATCGTTATTACTATTGTATTACATTAATTATAGACATTTTTATTGCTAATATTGATTTGTATTCATAAATCATTCGTGAAAAAATTCACAAAATAAGAAAATAAAAAAGTTTTAAGAACAGAAGCAGTAATTAGGTAGCAGTAAACTATACACAATGAAAAGATATTGATGGAAGAGAAATATCCTAACTTCAAAGAACTATAGTTTGAAGTGGCAGCATTTAGGTTAAAACTAAAATGGGATAATTGCTATTTTTTACTATAAAAGAACATTGATGACCGATCATAAATATGAACTGTGGCCACAGCAGACTTTCGTATGCACTGCACTAATATCAAACACACTGCGATATTTCATAGAAATATCAAAGCAACAAATTTGTGCGATTTTGGATTTGTGTGAATATAATGGTTTGAAAAACTGTACCAAAGTGAATCAATAAAAAATATAGTATTGGGGAAAAAAATGTGTTACGTCGAAACAGCATTAAGTTGGGGACTTGTTGTAATTATATTGTAGCCAGTCCAAAAGTTAAATGATAAAAGTCTGAAGTCAAAACCACAGTGCACAAATGCCCATATGGACAAAATCTCATTTGACAAAAGTATATCATGTATATTATTACTATTATAAAATTTTAATCAACTTTTTAACTTTTTATCTTTTTTAAATAAACTAAAATTAAGTTATGAAATAAATCATAAAGATTAGTAATAATTATATTTCTTAGATGAATATAGAACTTATAACTAATGTGAAGAATTTGTGTAGATATTTATGAACATTAAAAAATCAAATGATTTATAGTTATGAAAAATTTTTATTATATTGGAGATTTGCTAGTGTGTGTAAATATTTGATCTTATCAATTTTTATGTTATGTACTATATACTGATGTAATTTTTCATACTATATTTTTTTTCTGAATGAGCTGTTTGTAAATTAGTAAGGATGAGTTTGACATGCAGTTCCTTTTTTTTTACTTATTCAAGAATTACATACAATTTAATTTGAGTGAGTGTAATAAAACAGTGAATTCAATGTTATGAAATTTTCCATCTATCATAATGTCTGGTTAGAAATATACTATGTATAATTTAGCTGCTAGATGCAATGTAACAACAAATATAACTAAACACACAATAACAAACTTAAATATCAAACCAAAAAGTTTTCTTATTATAAAGTATTTTGGATGCTAAATCATCGTCAGATAATGATGGGTTAACATCTGAAAGTATTTTACAATAAAAATATTTTTTGTTCAATATCTAAGTTTTTTTTGTATTCTAATTTGTTTACTTGAACCAGGACTTTGTTCATTATTAATATAACTATATCAAGAGTTTCCTATATAATCCTAGGAAAATCTATGCAATGCATATAAAATATTTATTATAAAATAATTGAATTATTTATTAGATAACTTGTAAATAATAATAAATTGATATGCATTTCTTGGAATAGGTTCTGTGATTAAAGGCTGTAGCCGGGTAAGCATTGGAAAGTGGCCTTTACATCGATTTGGCTGATTTTTTTTAGAGGTTGCTTTCTGGGTAACATTTTACCTTTGGCAAATATTAACGTTGAAATACCGATGGTTCCTCAGAAAAAAAATAATTTTGAATTTTGAAAAATAATTTTCTTCTTGGGAACCGTTGTTGCAAAATACATGAAATTAGGTCATGGTATAGAGGTACATAAGATCTATTACTGGTAATTTTTTCGCGATTCTCACTCTACAGGAAATCTGGAAAATAACGAAAAAAAAGTTTAAAAAATAAAAAAAATATCTTGTCTTCGGAGGGCAATCACCATTTTTTCGTCAAATTTTCCGATTGGTATAACATATTCATATTTGTAATATTTTACATTCACAGTGAATTTTTCTCGAAACTTGAAAATGCCGGTTCTTGGCATCGAGCTAACGCTGATAGATTAGAATTTGTTTGTCATCACGTGGTTTAGATGTTCTATGAAAAGGCTTCGGGATTTTAAAATGATGTCCCCGTTAAACTGCGTTACAAAAACTTCAGATTTTATTTCTGTTAAGGTTTTGTGTTTCTTATCATCATCTACCTGCTTTAAAGGCTTGTGTTTTTGTATAGACAATGTAAACTCCAGCAGGTGTGGAATTACTCAAAGCTTCTGTAATTTTTGTGTACTTTAAATACAAAATAAACTTCTGTACTTGAAATGTTAAAATAAAACTTGTAGTTCAATCCTACTTGTTGTATGTTTTTCTAATACAGCATTATATGTCCAGTTTATTTACTTTTCAAAAATACCCTATGCATATAATCACACCACACCACATTAATTTTGGAATTAAACAATAATTAATAATTATTTTATTAATTTAGCTCAACTGCTAGTAGTTCTTTAGTTAAATTGTAACATTGTATAAGTGTATAAGCAGGGTTTAGAACAAGTTGACTAATTATGTTATGATGTTACTATGTATTGGATTAATAATTAATTATTTAAATTTAAGTTAAAGTAGCATCATCTATTATTTAATAATCAAATTTTAATATTTGACTAATTTCCCAAAATGAAAATTTGCCTGAATCAAACCAGGAATATTGAGTTATTGTTCCAATGCTTTAACCAGTTAGACTATCAAAGCACTGGTAGATTTCATTTCAGGAAGTTTATATATTAATTAATTTGGCTGGTTTAGAATATATAGGCTAATCCAGTAATTTGGTGTGCTGTATTTTATTTATATATTATCAAAATAATTAATTTGGCTGGTTTAGAATATATAGGCTAATCCAGTAATTTGGTGCTGTATTTTATATATATATTATCAAAATTTGCCCTATTGCAATAATAATGTAGTGTAAATGCATTGAATGTTGTTTTTTTTTAATACCAGAGTGAAACCTGGATAAGTTGGAATACTGTCTACGGTGGAAAAATTTTCTGGTCCCTTGCGATTCCAGCTTAGACAGGTTTTACTGTATATGAAAGATTGAGAAAGAATGTAATAATATATTCTGAGAACTGTTATCATCAAACATTTATTTATTAATATGAAATAATTTATTCTTTATATAATTTGAGAGTATCAGATTTATTTATTCAAAGATATTATATTCCATTTTAGGGAAGAATATTCAAAACGAAAAGAAGTTCAGTTCAATAAATATAAAGAGTGAGTATTATGTTTTGGTTTAAAACATTTTTGAAGTGCATATTTTCATCATCATATCTAAATCATTGGGAATAAACAAAAGTTTCTTATGATTTTTCAATTTTAATATATTAAAATGAATTAAATTCTTGAAATAAATTGAAGCACAAAACATAGGAGATTAAAAACAATTTATTTGGAAAAAATTTTTGCCTATTCGATAGCCATCATCAGTTGAACGTGATAGCTATCGAACAGCCAAAAACGTTTTCCAAATAAATTGTTTTTAATTTCCTGTTTTGTGCTTTAATTTATTTCAAGTATAGTAATAATAGGATGAATGATTATATGGATAAAATTCTTTTACACAAATTTGCTACTGGACTGAAAATAAAATTGTTTAATTGCATAATTTTTTCTTCCGAAATTTTTTTGTTTAAAAAAAATCTTTCAAATCAATTAAGATAATAAGATGCATTACTTTTTGATTTAGGAAATTGATAAAGAGAAATATTTTTTAATAATTTTATTTATTCATTTATTGTATTTATTTACATATTTTAATTTTTCACCTATATTAGCCTTCTTTAATTTAAAATGGGGAACCAAAGAAAAATGATTTTTGTAATATATCTTATTTTGATTTGGGCAAAAATATATATACCGTATATACTCGTGTATAAGCCGAGGTTTTTTTCTTAAAAAATTTCTGAAGTGGGGGGGTCTGCTTATATATGGATCAAAAAAAATCAACTTTTTTTTTGGCTGCAGAAATTGAAGTAATAAACAAAACCATAACTTATTGAATGTCTCCTGAAGACCAGGAAGGAAATTTTGCAATAATTCATTTAATATGATACCAGGTAAAATTTTATTTTACCCTGATGCGATCGAGCACATCGCGCCGCCAAATCCAACCTGCATCTATATACCGTAATCAGATAGACAACGCAACGCGAAAACTCGACAATCAATCAAGAATCTTAGCTAGAATTCATATTTGAGTGAAAATATGTATTTATTTTTCATTATTATTAATTAAGAATGTTTTAATTCGTTCTCTAGTAATCGATAAATATTTATTATATTTAACTCATCGATGATTTAAAGTAGATTAAAAAGTAACTAAAATAATGTTTAAAATAATGAAAAAATAATAATTATTTAAAATCTGTACTGAAAAATAACTTTAGTCTATCAAAAAAGTACATCGTAAGCAAAATCAAAACTTCGAAATTGCATGCTTAACGCCTAGAAATCACGTCATCCTAATAGCACGCTAGGGAGCCGTGTGATGTAGACGTATTCTAAAGGAATTTTTACTGTGATAATATGGTTTTTTTAGAAAAGTTATTCAATAACAGCAATAAAAAGAAAATATTTTTATATAAATTATAAAAATTTATTTCTATTCGTTAACTTTATA
>AYEL01081208.1:0-59545 GCA_000484575.1 Olivierus martensii | reverse complement strand
TGTGACGTGTTTAAAATGAATATTAAAGTTTTCATAGAAAACGAATGGCGGACTAATATTATGGCTTTCGTAATAGATAATAAAAAACTATGTGCGATAGGTGGAAGTGATAATTTTTCCTGAAATACTAATCGAAACGCAGGGATGAGAATGACATAGTCAAACGTCATCCTCATCTCTGCATCTTGATACTGAATAATACATATAATTATAAGAAGAAATAATAAAACATAAGCGATATTTCGCGGATCTCACACTATGTCATCCTATCGTAATGTCATACACCGACATCAATCTCGCTTCCAAGTAAAATTTTACTTTACCTGTTGCGATCGAGCGCATCACGCCGCCGAATCCAACCTGCATTTATATAAGTGCATCAGATAGGCAACGTTGCACTGCCTGATGTGCCACAATGCAGAAATTCTCAACAATAATCCAAGAATCTTATGTAGGCACGCTGCTTTGGATCACTTTAGCTAGATTATTGTCAAGAATTTCTGCTTCGCGGCGCATCAGGCAGTGCGGCGTTGCCTATCTGATGCACTATACAAATGCAGATTGGAGTCGGCGGTGCGATTCGCTTGATCGCTTCGGGTAAAGTAAAATTTTACCTTTTAAATTGATATATTGCTGTCTGTATTATAATAATTTATAAATTGATGTGCCACAATGCAGAAATTCTCAACAATAATCCAAGAATCTTATGTAGGCACGCTGCTTTGGATCACTTTAGCTAGATTATTGTCAAGAATTTCTGCTTCGCGGCGCATCAGGCAGTGCGGCGTTGCCTATCTGATGCACTATACAAATGCAGATTGGAGTCGGCGGCGCGATTCGCTTGATCGCTTCGGGTAAAGTAAAATTTTACCTTTTAAATTGATATATTGCTGTCTGTATTATAATAATTTATAAATATTTCAATAAAATATTTATTTTGGCAAATTGCATTAATATATCAGTAACTAAAAATCAAAGATCATGTAATTTATCATTTTCGAATTTTTATCGAAATTTAAGTACTAAAGTCTGGGGGAAGGCTTATACACGGGTTACGCATTTTTACCGATTTTTCAAACTCTGAAGTCGGGGATCGGCATACATACGGTACATGCTTACCATATATACTCGTGTATGAGTATATACAGTAAGCATGTATGCATGAAAAGTGCAGATATTAGTTATCTTAATTTGAATGTAATTTATCAGTATTTTGTATGATAGATTTTTACAACAAAGACTTATACCTTATATAAAGTAAGAAATTGCAGATGTATTAGCTGGTTTTAGAAAGGAAATGGGAAATGATTGCATTATAAATATATACAGTCAAGTCTCGTTATTTACAGTACTTAATGTTCTGTAAATTCTTTGCAAATATTGAATTAGTGAATACTGCATTATATTATGCCTATGGGAAATATAGAGTTAGATTCCTGTGAAATTTTCTTCCCAACATTTTTATCCTTGCCTTCTGTGTGTTTTTCTGTTTAAAGACATCTTATTTAATGCATATTACAATATTTACAAATAATTACAGTATATACAGTGTACAGCACCATATACAGTATTATAAATATAGTAATCTTTATTTAATTTTTTAAAACAGTAACTATGTAATAAATAAAATCTTATTTTTGATTGGTAGCTGTTTGATGTGGCACCTGATACATTTTCTTCCTGAATTGCATTAAAAAACTGCATAAGCCTTGTCTGCGTTTCTTTTAGTTTCAGATCTTTTAAAATTTTGGCATAAGGATTAAATGCGCATGAAGTTAGGTACCTAAATTTGAGGCTACCTTCAAGCATAGAGTCACATTCTTCTGTGGACAATATAAACAGGCTATCTGTAGACAATATGAACAGGCTGTTGACCTATCTGCGGTCTGTGGAGTGAGCAAGGATAGGTAATGAGACTTTTCCGGCAGAACAACAGACAGACTACATTTGGTAAATAACTTCCTTTATTAAAGAGAGATAGTTTACATTGGTAATAGTATTTTCACCACTCGATGGAAGTCTGCAAATAAGTGCAAAGGCTGTAGCCGGATAAGCATTGGAAAGTGGCCTTTACATCAATTTGGCTGATTTTTTTTTTTTTTTTTTTTTTTCTTCCAGATTTGAGCAATGTCAGATCTAATATGTGATAAAGCTACCCTCATTTCTTCATCAATATTCCTAAGACTTTTGACAAATATTAACGTCGAAATACCGATGGTTCCTCAGAAAAAAAATAATTTTGAATTTTGAAAAATAATTTTTTTCTCGGGAACCGTTGTTGCAAAATACATGAAATTAGGTATATAAGGTATAGAGGTACATAAGGTCTATTACTGGTAATTTTTTTGCGATACAGGAAATGTGGAAAATAACAAAAAAAAAAAGTTTAAAAAATTAAAAAAAATATCTTCAGAGGACAATCACCATTTTTTCATCAAATATACAATCACCATTTTTTCGTCAAATATTCCTTATATCCTCTCCTATAATATATATTAATTTTAAAATTTTGCGATTGGTATAACATATTCATATTTGTAATATTTTACATTCACAGTAAATTTTTGTCGAAAGTTGAAAACGCTGGTTCTTGGCATCGAGCCAATGCTGATAGATTAGAATTTCTTTCTGTCATCACGTGGTTTAGATGTTCTACGAAAAGGATTCGGGATTTTTCATTTGAGCAGCCGGCAAAAATGGAAATTAATAAACAGATTAAGCACATGATTATTTGAACAATCTGTTTACGCATGACAAATGAGACATTGAAAATTCTGTTTTCTTTCCCAAAGCAACAATGTTCTTTTTGTATAGAAAAGCAGAAGACGAGAAAAATCATAAGACCTGCTGAAACCCTGACAAAATTATTCAGAAATGAATAAATACCAGTTAATATCGAAGACGATAGTGACAATGATTAAATTAAATGTCATTTATAATTTATGTATTTATGATTTCTTTTTTGACATTTCCCATAGATTTTGTGACTTAATAAAACTGATAGTATATAGTTTTTATTTAAAAACTAACTTTTGTACCTCGCGGTATATAATATAGACACGGATAAGGATTATTTGAGAAAAAAATGATAAATCAAGTACAAAACATTTTTTTTTATTTTTTGACCCTTTTTGTTGTTTCAATAAAGATGTGGACATAATACTTAACTATATTAATTTTTCAGTATTTCCCACATTTTCTTTGCAGTGAGAATAACAAAAAAATTACCAGTTATAAATTTTTAGTATTCTTAACAGAAATAAAATCTCAAGTTTTTGTAACGCAGTTTAACGTGGACATCGTTTTAAAATCCCGAAGCCTTTTCATAGAACATCTAAACCACTTGATGACAGAAAGAAATTCTAATCTATCAGCGTTAGCTTGATGCCTAGAACCGGCGTTTTCAAGTTTTCAGAAAAATTTGCTGTGAATGTAAAATATTACAAATATGAATATGTTATGCCAATCGGAAAATTTTGAAATTAATATATATTATAGGAGAGGATATGAGGAATATTTGATGATAAAATGGTGATTGCTCTCCGAAGACAAGATATTTTTTTTAGTTTAAAAATTTTTTTTTTCGTTATTTTAAATCTGTTTATTAATTTCCATTTTTGCCGGCTGCTTGAATTAAAAATCCCGAATCCTTTTCGTAGACCATCTAAACCATGTGACGACAAAGAAATTCTAATCTATCAGCGTTGGCTCGATGCCAAGAACAGGCATTTTCAACTTTAGAGAAAAATTTGCTGTGAATGTAAAATATTACAAATATGAATATGTTATACCAATCGGAAAATTTTGAAATTAATATATATTATAGGGGAGGATATGAGGAATATTTGACAAAAAAAATGGTGATTGCCCTCCCAAGACATTTTTTTTTATTTTTTAAACTTTTTTTTTTTTGTTATTTTCCACATTTCCTGTAGAGTGAGAATCGCGAAAAAATTACCAGTAATAGACCTTATGTAACTCTATATCGACCCTGTAGAGTGAGAATCGCGAAAAAATTACCAGTAATAGACCTTATGTACCTCTATACCAGTGGTTCTCAACCGCTGTGCCGCAGCACACTAGTGTGCTACCAAACCTTTGACGGTGTGCCGCGAAAAATTAAGAATGAATTGTATGCATGCAATTGTATGAATCATGTATATTAATAGTGAAATGTGGTTGGCTGGATATCCTTTTTTGCAGTCGAACGACTGTGTTAGAAAAATCTAACCCTCGAATTTCTGCGATAGTCAACATTTTTTATCGTTATTCATAATTTAAAATTAAGGAATAAAAACTAAAATTATAGTTTCTCCAAGAAGACAAAATCTGCAGATGGCGCTATAACTTAATAATTTAATGATCCCGTGTACAAGTATGTCTATAACATAGCGTCTGTAATCTGAATGTAATAAATAAGAATAAATACAATAATCTGTTAAAAATTCGTTGTTAAATCTAAATTATTATTTAAAATATTTAGGTGTGCCGCCAAATTTTAAAATATTAAAATGTGTTCCACAACAGAAAAAAGGTTGAGAACCATTGCTCTATACCATGACCTAATTTCATGTATTTTGCAACAACGGTTCCCAAGAAAAAAATTATTTTTCAAAATTCAAAATTATATTTTTTTCTAAGGAACCATCGGTATTTTGACGTTAATATTTGTCAAAAGTAAAATGTTACCCAGAAAGCAACCTCTAAAAAAAAATCAGCCAAATCGATGTAAAGGCCACTTTCTAATGCTTATCCAGCTACAGCCTTTATGCATTTTCAGAGTTATAAAACAATTTTTTAATAATACAGTAGTAGTAATGTTTTTTTGCCCAACGAGGTTTTATTCTCATGAGCTTTTATCATTTGAGTTTGTCTTGGAACCTAATTATATAAATAAGTAAATTTATTTAAAATTCCACATATGTAATGCCAAAAAAATAACATTGGTCAGGCATTCCTGTAGCTTAACTAGTAGTTAAAGATATGTAATGATTATAAAATAATGCATGTATGTAATTTACATCATATTACAATAGTTTATATTAATTTCATTATTGATAGCAATATTCTTGGAATATTATTAAAAACATACAATTTGATAAAAATAAATCTGGTTTGGATAACAAATTTATATAACATACTAATGGAAATTTTATACAATGATTAAAGGTAACTAAGTGAATTATTGTGGAAATTTTTAGATGTAAAAGCAATTTTTTAATCATTTTCAATTTGATTAGTATGTCTGGATTTATTATTTAATATTTAAACTAAATTTACATTGATTATTTGAAATATGCATTGATTCTTCCTTTATGGCATTTTATTATTTCTGATGATCTAAAATAAATCATTTTAGATCATCAGACCACAATACTTTGAAATCATTATTAATTGGCTGCTGCTAGATTCAAAGCTGGTTTGCATGTGCATATTTGTGAGTACTTACAGTTGAATCTAATAAATATGCAAAAATACTTAATTTTTTTATATACAATTTTTTATCAAAAAATATTGTATTTAACTGTAAGTTTTTATGCCTATAATAAGATAATTAATTTTTGTATTTCATTATTTTGAGAAATATTCATTGAATATGTATGATTGTATAACACTTCATTCAAATAATTGCTATTTATAGATAGCCACATATCTATTGCATAAAAAGAAACCATGAATGATGAAATTTGGATTATATTTAGAGCTAATGTGGTTTATAAAACAAGTATTATGCAAAGTTTTATAAATGAATTATTATTATATAATTGTTACAAAAATATAAATTTATTGAATGTGATTATTTTCTATATTTTGGTAGTTTTGAATATTTAATTGAAAATAAATTTATATCAATTTTTGATAAAGCTTGAATATCTTCTCTCATATAAAAACAGACTAAATCTTAAGTGATTTACTGTCATTGGTGCATAAATAACTTTAATCCAGACTTCCAAGAGTTAAAATAGTTTGTAGATATTTGTTTTATAGAACACGATAAATGATAGAAATTTGTATCATTGCTTATTGCATTCATTTTTTGTGTTTATCCTAGAGTTAAATAGATGGAGAGAAATTTCTATGGAAACAATTTGCAGGAGATTATAACTAGTATACCTTGGCTATTTGACCTTTTCTGTGGGGGACATTAAACAACTGATTATAATCACATGCTGATAAATTCAGCCTAATTAATAAGCAAAAAATTAAAATTATCATATCTCACTTAATTTTCATTGAAATTTTTACAATTTATTATATTTTTTTATTCTCTTTCTAACAATGTTTTTTAATTTAATTTTTTTTTTTCCAGAAGTTTTCATTCTGTATATAAGATTGCTGAAAACGTGATTTTTTTTATATGAAAATTCATCCATCCAATAGAAATAATTGCTATCTTTGGGTAGCAGCTACTCCATAATATATATTTTAACTATAAGTAGTACTTATTGGATTTAGTTTGAACCTTGTCAAAAGTCAAAGCGGTCAGAAGTTGGAAATGCCCAAAATTTATAGATTGTGTACTACCAATTTTTATTATTATACTTCATTTTATTGTACAAAAAATTCATTTTGCTTTGAATTTCAAAAAATTAAATTTTAATGCATTATATTGTTGCAACATATAATTGAAATAAATAAAATAAGCTATAAAAGCAAGAAAAGAAAAACAAATGTGCATTCCACAAATTTCAATCCATTCAAAACAGCTTTCACTAACCTGTTTTGTGCTAGCAATTTATAAAATTTAGCCTAATTAATATGCAAAACATTAAAATCAAGATTTCCAATTAAAGATATAATAAAGTTTTTCAAATCAAGCCCAAGCACTAATTGCTTGTGTTTGATTTGATTAGTTGAATAGTTTAAGCAGGTATTGAAATATGCTTGAAGTTTTATAATTTATTTTGTTTTTATTCTCTTTCTAACAATGTATTTTTTGGAAGTTTTCATTCCATATGTGAGATCTCTGAAAACGTGATTATTATTATTTTTTAAATATGAAAATTCAGCCATTAAATGAATGGGATAGTCACTGGTCTTTAGAATAAAACAGTGAAGAAAATTGGAACATATTTTTAAAGAAATAAGTAAAAATAATCAATGTGCAAATTGAGATTAATAAATACAGTGATACCTTGCAATTTGACAGTTGAGTTTCGGAGATGGTGCATGCTTGTGCATCAAATTGTGCGATGTCATTTGATGAATTGTTATTTATCAATTCTTGTTTGGCTGTTTTGGTGTTTGCCATGTTGTTGGTTTTAATTTTCAATTCTGTATTTTTCAGAAAATAGATTTATGCATCTGTAGTTATTATTATTTTCTTGAGTGAAATTTAGGGATAGGTTCAAATAGAAGTGAACAAAGGAATAATTCAGGAAAGAAGAAAACTTGATTGAGCATAGATAATAAGCAGAAAGGTAGAACAGTTACAGATGTAGCTCAAGAGTATGGCATTCTAGGACAATTTGGCAACGTTTTACAAATAGAGAAGATTATGGGTGCTAAGGTATCTGATGGAGTAATGAAAATTTCTGACAAGAATAGATCTTTACTCAGTGAAGAGATGGAAAAGTTGCTTCTCACCTGAATTAGATAAAGACAGATCCAATAACTCAGGCAGTAATCTATGAGAATATGTTATTAGAGAATAGGTTAGGATATAGGTTAGTTTTCAAAGATCTGAGGTCATCCTGAAGTTTTCTTCTGCAAAGAAAACTCCAGGATGTACCTCAAATCAAACAGGAATGTAAAGCAAGTTGAACCTGGTTTCACAGATTCAAAGGTAGATCAGGATAAAGAAGACTTTATTCCAACATCCAAGGGCTAATACATTGAGTGTATTGTGTATAAAATAGTGAATTTTGTAATTTAGTGTATTATACAATATTAAAATATGTATAGTAAAGTAAATAATATATTGTATTTTTCTCACTCACTTGTTAGAGGAGTGGGATAGGAGTAAAGGCTTTATTTCTGCTTAGTGCTTAAGATTTCTTCTTTATTCTGATAACAGCTGTAAACATTCTGCAACTAGCAGAATGTTTACAGCTTTAGAGTGGAATAGGAGTTTGACAACAAATTAATCTATTTTCCATAATCTTATATGGGAAATATTGTCCCACAATTCTAGAGTTTCTCAATTCAACATTAGTTTGGCGACGGATTAGTGTCAAATTGCGAGGTACCACTGTATTGAGATATGTTGTGTAATTTCAAAATTTACATAAATTTATTAAAATATTTCCATTTTTAATAATGGCAATATTTAAATAAGCAAGTCAATTAATAATTTATATTAATTGGCAATGCCCTTGAAGTTTTAAATCTCATGTTTTCTTCTTTATTTTAGTAATTTTTATTTTAATATTTTATAAATTTTCAAATATATATAAAAAAACTTAATGTAAACAAATCAAAAACAAAAATCATCTCCCTTTCATACATAAACAATTATAATATAATATTCTTAACTTTTATCAGATTCCCCAATGATTGACTCATTACCATACTTTCCAAAGAGTAATAGACTTGGTAGGAAAAGTGCAGAAAAGGCTTGGCAGCAATAAAACAATAAAAGTTTCATGCCTCTTTTAATGATAAATCTTTTCTTATATTAGTATTTTCTCATTTTTTGACAAAAATTTGGTGAAAAAGTAAAAAATGAACAATTAATAAAAAATACATATTTTTATAGAATTAAGCAAAACTTTGGTATTTTATATATATTTTAAATTTTAAGATTTTATAGTTCATACTATAAAAGATTAATTTTTACAAAAAAATTTGGGTAATTAATTTTATTTCAACATACACAATTGGAATAATATAAACATGTAATTTAGAATATAAAGAAGGGGAGGAAAAGGGAAATTTTCCAAAAAATACTCAATTAAATTTTTGTAAAAAACTATTTAAAATAAGAAATTTCAGTTAGAAAACATTTATACTATGTTCACTATGTTCAATTCCAATCAAGTCTTTAACCCTGATCAAGTTTGAATGGAACAGAATTAACAAACCCCGATCAACTAGCGAGGACTTAACCCACAGTTTCCAGAACGAAGTTAACTCTTCAACTGGGTAAGTGACGTCACAGTGAAGTGTTGACTACCGCCATTTTAAAAGATTACAGTTTACGATTTGACTACAGTTTTTCAATCCACAATTAAAATGGAAAGCACGGATAATAAATCAAAGGTCTATAAATTGGAGAGAGACAGAAGTTTATTTGCTAGTGAATATCTGGAAATTGCATTTGGATGATCTTAGGTTGAACAAAAGAAATTTAAGTGTATATTACAAAATGTAGTATGCACTTGAAGAAGTTGGAATACAAAGATCTGTGAATGATATAAAAAATAAACAAGAATTTAAATAAGGAATATAGATATAGGATTTATTTCTTAATATATACAATTGATATGATTAATTTTGATGTTACTGCAAAAGATATTGGTACAATTTTACATTAACACTATATGAACAAAAATTGCACTGATCTAAAGATGACGACAAATTGAGAAAACTTTCCAAAAGGACTGCACTTCTATCTAGTACAGGCATGGAGAAAATGAACAATGAAATTATTTCTCTCCACATGTAGTACTCATCGAGGTAGTACCTAAACTGGTGTCCTCTGCCATGTTGAAATACGAGATAAAGATTTATTCCAAAAACTACTGTGGCACAATGGAATTATCCATTCTTGCTTTAATCATCAGTCGATGGGGGGCAAATTATTAATTCTTTAATGTATAATTTTTCCAAAAGATGATAATAAAATATTGAAGATTTGCCTTTCTGCCAATTGATGATTAAAAGTGTGAATTGGTAATTTCATTGTGCTAAAGATTCATTCAAAAAAACTGTACGTTAGAGAATTAAAGATTCATTCCAAAACTTAAAATTCTAACTTTTCACCTCTATATTCAAAAAAGTTTTCTTGACTATCGCACCACCTGCTTATACAAAACTGAGCAAGTGGTTAATCTTGATTAACTTAACCTCGTATGAACACCTAAATTATGTCAATTACTGTATTCCCGGTTAACTTGATTGGGGTTACTTTTTCCTGGTTAACTTCACTAGTGTGAACATAGTATTAGGAACCATCATCGTAACTCATGGTTCTTTTTTTGAAAACCCCAAATACAGCTGAAATAAACTGATTGATCCACAAAATTTCAGTTGTAAAATTCTATTGTTTATCCCTGTTATTGCTGCCTGTACCCAAACAAGAAGTTAAAAACACCTTAAAAATTCAAAAATGTATATAAAAATATTTAAAAATCACTATTAGAGACTGACTATAACAATAATAAATATAGATTATAGAAACAGCAAGAATGATTCTAGTTAATGTTTATTTTATTTAAATCTGGAGGTCTATTTTTTCATGTCATACATATCATTTGTTCAAGAATGTCATATGGCATTACTAACATGGAAATGATTTTAATTTCCAAAAATTTATACAGGTTTCTTTTTGTTAAGATTCAATAATGATTCATTCTAGATTTCAGACTCACTACATCAATTTATATTTTCATTCTAATTCATAGTGTGTTCAAAATTATTTGTCAAATAATGAACAAATAGGATACTCTGTTTTTAAGAAATAACTATAATTTGTACACTAAATTTTTTAGAAAAATCATCGCAAGTGATGTCATATTCATTTAAACGAATCAGAATGAAGATTGAACTATTGGTTATTCCTATTAACACTTTCATGACATGTATTCTGTCTGAATACCTATGACTGACTGGGCCATTCTGAAAATGGGAAAAATATTTCATTTGTAATAATTTTGATTTTTATTGCTGATTTATTTTTTATGCCAAAATCAATTTCTGAGTTTATTAATTTTTCTGTTAAAAAAATATCAGAAAATTTGACCCTTTATTAAGAGTAGAATACTGTATAAAATGGTATTTTTATTTTGAACTTAATAACTAAACTAAAAATAATTTTATCATATATTAAATATATGTTTTCTATATCTAAATTAATAAAGATACAATCTTAGGAGTGCTGAATTTTTATCCTTTCCTAAGGGTACCATAAATCCTAATATCTGCCTTGTCAGAGGAATAAAAAAATTACTAGTAAGATAACAGATTGTTGATGATGATGAAATATATATATTCAGAGTTGCAGGTTGGATGGCAAATGATCTGACTCCAACTTTTTTAAAAAATCCAACTCTGATTCCCTAAAATTTGTAATGTCTGATTCTGATTCCAACTTCTGCATAGTTAAAGTTGATATTGTAAATGCTAAGATTGCAGAGTTGGATGGCAAATGATCCGACTCTGAATCCACCTTTTAAAAAAAAAATCAGACTCTGACTTCTCCCAAAACCTCCAATTCCTGACTCCAACTATGCAACCCTATATATATTAGTGATTAGTAAAATTAGCTATTTTATTTATTGTTTTTCAAAATTCATTAAAAATACTCATGAACTTGTGGATTGATTTGATGATTCCATAGTGATTTCTTTTCTGATTCCCAGGATTAAAATCAAATATTTAATTATATATTAGTTCTATTAGAGGATAAAGACAAAATTATTGCTATTGTCTATTGGATTTAGTTGAGCATGGAATGATTTTTCATGTCTAAAGTAGAACTAACAGTTGAAGTTTTTACTATTTTCATCCATTCAGGAACATACTACCACATTGAAGCATTTAGTGAATACTTCAGCGCATATAAACACTACATAAATTGAATGTTTTTACATTTGTTTTCAAGAAAAGATGCATTTCTAAAGACATTTTTAATGTTATCAATATAAGCAACCTTTATTAAATAACAAAAATTAAATCAGTAAATAATAGGATTACATTTTTTAAATTCCTTTACATTATTCTTTATTAACATTTGTCATGTATAATTTTGCTGTGCCACTTATAATAATCAAAAAAATAATTTAACAAAATGTGGAATTTATAACTAATTTGATTATGCTACATATTTTAAAATGCATCCAGTACAAAAAAAGTTGGTTTTAAAATTTTATTAAAAAAGTAACTTAAATTTAAGAAAAAAATGTGAACTTAATGATTTATCAAAAAGAATAAATATATTGAAACACATTTTGTTACATTATTGATATGAGTAAAGTGTTACCCCTGCATTTAAAACAAAAGTTCGTTATCAGCTGGGTATAAACTTCCACAGATTATTAGAAATCATTTTTTGTAAGAAAAAATTAAAATATTGTATTTTAAAATATTTTTATTTTTCATAGGTGATGATAATTTGAAGTTTTTACATTGCAAGATTGCAAAAGATGACTTTTATAGGGGATCAGATTACAGGTGCTCAAAAATCTTGATGATTGGCTTAATGGAATGTCAAATTATTGGGGCTCAAATTACAGGTCCACTGCTATCTTGAAATTAAAGCAACTAAATTGTCTTTTTATTAAAAATGTATTTTATGTTGAAAATGTAAACTAAATAATTTCAATAAATGTTTTATAGTAATTCAGTAAGAGTAATTTTTACTTGAAACTTAAACAATAAACAAAAATTTATCAATAAATATTTTAAATCATTACAATGATAAATCATTTTCAGTTATTGTATAAAACAAAACTAAAGTTTCTTGTAATTCATTATTTTTTAAAAAAGAGTTCTTGATATGTAATTGGCTAAATTACTTTTTTTATATAAAAAAACAACCCAAAATTTATACAGTCAAACCCCGATAAGATGCCCCCGTTAAGCCGCGACCCTTGCTGACTGTCAAGAAATTTGGTGGAATGGATCTTCCCTATGTTAATGGAATAGGAAAACCCCCGATTAAAATGCCATCTGCCAATAGAAATGTCTAAAAAAATATTATTTTTGGTATTGTATTTGTCCTCGCTAATCTGCCAGGGGCAGTACTGATGACCTTTGGTGACTTACATCCTGAAGTTCATCAGTACTGTATAGTCATATATAGTATTAAAAGCTTTTTGGATTCATTTATAACCAGTAGATGGGCGAGATGGTGTTAATGGTTAATCATGTTTCTCTTTAAGCCTGGATTCACACCTAGGTTGTAGAAAATTTAAGATCGTAAGAACCAGATGGTTTATTTCATACCGAGAAATATGGATACTGTACAGTAAGCTGTGTACATTGTGTTTTATAGAGAACTCAAAGTAGAGGATCAGAACAGCAGTGGGACATGTTTTCTATATAGTACTGTACATATATGATATGTATATGTACTGTACTATACTATATACTATACTGTAAAGCACATATGAGCAAAGTTGGTCAGATTCATGGTGGGAGAAAACTATGATGGGACGATGCCAAAAATTTTCTCGATTCTGATGCCTATTCGATTTTGATTCTTAACATATGAATTTTAAGATTTTGCTTACAGACAGTATAGGTACACTATTCATTTTGTCTTATTTTCTCATTTAATAATGGCCAAGTTATAAGATTTTAAGCAGGTAAGAAGAGCTTAGTTAAAGTTCATCTTAATAAATAAAGGTTGTGATCAGCTTAAACAATAACACTTTCCTTCAGAGAGGGAACGACAGGGGAAAAAATCCAGTGGAATTTCAACCTCCCCTTTACCTTATACCTTAATTAAACACTTATTGGTGAAGGTCCCATGTGAGGTGGAAGTCCCATTCTCAGGTTATGGGACTCCAAATTTGGGGCTCAGAATCACGTTTTTTAATGATTTTCTGCAAAACTTTTATAGACAATCGGATATTTTAGATGTATCTTATCATTCCAAATCGAATGCAATCAATTTAAATAAGCTACTACTTACCTTTATGAAGTTACGTAAGTTTTTCACTTACGATGATATATTCGTTCTGAAGCTTGGTAGAATTCTCAAATATTTAAATTTTTTATTATTTTGTATATAAAACATGCTATTAATTATATTACATTTGTTCACTTTTCACACTGAATAATAAATCAAATATAGAATTTTGAAGATCATCTTTGTCAGTTAGCGAAAGAGTTAAATTCTATCAAATTCAGAACGAATATATCGTCATAGGTGAAAAAAATCACATAATTTCATATAGGTAAGTCTTATTTTTTCACCTACGACGATATATTCGTTCTGAATTTGATAGAATTTAACTCTTTTGCTAACTGACAAAGATGATCTTCAAAATTCTATATTTGATTTATTATTATTCAGTGTGAAAAGTGAACAAATGTAATATAATTAATAGGATGTTTTATATACAAAATAATAAAAATTTAAATATTTGAGAATTCTACCAAGCTTCAGAACGAATATATCGTCGTAAGTGAAAAACTTACGTAACTTCATAAAGGTAAGTAGTAGCTTATTTAAATTGATTGCATTCGATTTGGAATGATAAGATACATCTAAAATATCCGATTGTCTATAAAAGTTTTGCAGAAAATCATAAAAAAAGTGATTCTGAGCCCCCATAACTTGAGAATGGGGCTTCTGCCCGACATGGCACCTTCACCAATGAACTCAGGACTGTTTAATTAGGGGATAAGGTAAAGAAGAGATCAAAATTCTGCTGGGATTTTTTCTTCTATCGTACAAAGTTTCAGAAATATGATATATAAAGAAATCATAGAATAAATTAAAATTTAGAAATTTCAGCAAGGAGGGAATTTTTATTACAAAAGTAAACAGTTAAATCATAAAAATCATAGAATAAATTAAAATTTAGAAATTTCAGCAAGGAGGGAATTTTAATTACAAAAGTAAACAGTTAAATCATAGAAAAGAGCAATCCTTTCATGACTTTATAAGGAATAGAAGGAAGGATTCCAGATTATTTGCCATGAGTTTTTGCGTCTACCAGTAGCGCGATGTATTGCGGTCAAATCGTCATGCCGCGTAACCGTCCAATCTATCGTCGCATAATTGTATCTGGATGTGTAATTAAGTGCAGCGCCGCGAAAACTCACTGCAGGTAATCTGGAATCTTGCCAAAAAGAAAATAAATTTTACTAATCTATTTTGTGTATAAATATATAAAAATATAAATAAATTAGTAAGAATTGTTTTGAAGGAATCTTAAATCTCATAAAAAATCTCCATATAAAAATATAAATAAATTAGTAAGAATTGTTTTGAAGGAATCTTAAATCTCATAAAAAAATCTCCTGATTCCGATGCTGATTCCTAAAAAATCAAAGATTCTTCAGATTCTTGATTCCGAGTCTGATTAATCATCCCATCACTAGAGAAAACATGGTGTGTTCTACTCATTGATAGTTCTACTATAGTCTTTTCAACTAAAGAACTTTCAAGGTTGAATTCGATGATCGACGAGTCTTTTCAATTAAGGTTAACTATAGTCGATAAGATGTAAAACTGATCACAATAGAGAATCTATTACCATTTTCTATTTGATGTTTGATTTAAAAACATAGTAATCAGATTAAAATATTTTATCTTTATAATTAATTTTAGCAACTTGTTCTAATTCATTTAATGAGAGTTTATTTTATATAATTTGGTTAGGCCCTTGACTTAGAGACAGTATGATAATATGGCTCCCAAACAAGGAAATGTTGCCCATGCCTGCTGTAAAGTATACAGTTTTTAAAAATGTTAAGTTTAAATGTAAAATATAAATGTACTGTATTTTATTAAATTTAATAAATTCAGAGTTCATTTTCATTTCTGTACTACATGTATTTTCGATAAATTGCCAACCCCGATTAACCACCAAAATAGTTGCTGAATGGATGGTGGCATCTTATCGGGGTTTGACTGTATAACTTAATTAATCCAATCCCTTGATATAATTTGAATTATTGCTACATGCCCCTATTAACAATTTGACAACCTGGTAGATTCATTTCTAGCCTACTGTTGTTAACTAATGTTTTAGTGTTTCTTAGCATCTTTGATATTTCACAAAACCCAGTCTGCTTGCTTTGTGACTGAAAAAGCTTTTGGATTTTTTTGTTAAAAATCAAGTGGATTTTTATTATATATAAAAAGAAATAACTCTGATACTATATTTAATAAATTTTTAATTATTGAAAAAAAAAATATTATGTACAGTAAGTTATGATACTATATTTAATAAATTTTTAATTATTGAAAAAAAAATATTATGTACAGTAAGTGCTGCTTATTAGAATCACATTGGTCGTAGCCATTTTGATTCTAATAACCGGCGATTTTATTACTGCATTCGTTTTGCGGCCTACTTTAGTGTTATAGGAAAATAAGACATAGTACAGTATTTTTAGACATTTTTATTTAAGAAATCAATTATTTTTGTTTGATTCAAATTATTTTCAAAAAAATTATTAATTTTGTTCCTAATTTTTCTGCTGCATCTCATTGCAATACTAAATTTAAAAACAATTCCTCGTATCTTCACAAAATTTTTACCTTTTCATCTAAAGTCACTTCTTTGTGTTTGGAAGTCATCACAAATACAGGTACAGTACAATAATACAGTACACCACAACAATAATAAAATCAAAACCAAAATTGAAATTGCCCCGGACACTAGCTGACCTCCAGCGCCCCCTGAGAAAACTCTCTTCCCTTTATTTTTATTCTCTTAACAGTAATGAATTGTTCGTAACCAAAAATTTTTAAGTTTAATTTGATTGGAGAGTTGTTCGCTGTGGAAAATTTCTGAGTGTAAGAATCGATAGGCTATATTAGAGTGTTTGTTAAGTGATTTTTTTTTCTGCTAACGGATTCAGTTGATTCCATAAACCGAAAACATGATTCTAATAAACAAAAATAAAAGCAGTGAATTTGCTGATTTGTTTCCATTCTATTAAATTTGATTCTATTACATGGCTGATTCTATTAACCAGTCATTCCAATATCCAGCACTGCTGATTTGTTTCCATTCTACTAAATTTGATTCTATTACACGGCTGATTCTATTAACCACTCATTCCAATATCCAGCGCTTACTGTATTTAATTAATATAGCATGCAATGAATGAGAAATTTCCATATTTAAAATTTTTTAAAGATTTTTTATTATAATTGTAATTAATCTTTACTTATTTGGATGCCATAAATCCTATATAATAAATTAATATCCCTTCAATGTAGATTAAATGAAATTTTATAAAGATTTTACACATTGCATTTAAAAAATTATTAAAAATCAAATTTTAGATACCAGAGGGCAAAATTTGCATTTAAACTATAGTTTCATACTATAAGAAACAGATTCATCAATGCAAAAACTGTGGGGAAATTTTATCAATATAGTTTTAACCTGATCCATTGTCTACATGTTATGGAAGTGAAATGAAAAGCACTAAATAAAGGGTTAAAAAAATGCAATCTTGATTTAATTAATATAGATATTGTGGATTGGTTTTTTTTTATACTTATTAGCTGAAAATATGCACATCCAACAGTAATTCCTAAATCTTTTAGTTGATGAATTTTTTTAAATTACATTTTTACAAAAGTTGTTTTGAATGGATATTCTAGCAGAATTTGGATTTTTCATCTTTTTTTTTTTTTGACTTATTAGTCTATTATATAAAAATAAGCCTAGTTTTGGTATGAAATAAATTATATTTTTGGAATTTTAAATGAAAATTGAATATTTTTTACAATGAATTATAAAATTCTGAAAAATTATATTGTCAATAATATGAAAATAATGATTCTGTTAAAATAAACAATAATTAATTGTTCATTTTTACTGATCTGTATGCAAAAAAATAAATCTGAACATAAATAGCCTCAAGCAGTTTAAAAGAGCATGACATTTCTATCATTTTATGGCAACCAGTCATTTCCCAGGAGATTCCAGCCAAATCTGCTTTACTATGCTGCATTTGGTATTGGGTATAGTGCAGCATTAAAGCATCTCAAGGCTAATTAAAGTAAAGAATATTATAGCTGTTTATAAAAGAAGGAGATTTTTATGTGGTTGGGTTTTTTGATCTAAATATGAAAACTTATAAAAATTAAAGTTACTGAAATAAAGGAAAAACATATCTATAAACATAAATTATCAATAAAAATGACAAAATTTTAATAAATTTGTTACTTTTGAGTTAACTGTGTGATGACATTTTTATTAATTAAAATCTGCATAATACTTCATTTTTTATTTTTTGAAAATAGGGACTAATTTTCTTCATTCATGGTGTGTTTTATTCAGTGGACTTGCCGCTATCCAAAAATACTAATAACTTCATTGGATGGCTAAAATTTCGTATAAAAAATTGTGCATTCATTGATGATATATACAGAATGAAAAGTTCTAAAGAAAAAACATGATAAGAATTATCCATGTTAGAATCAAAGAAAAACATAAACTAAAAATTTCAAAATTTTTCAATGAAAATTTCAATGAGATATCATTATTTAAATTTTTTTGCATATAAATTAAGCTTAATTGCCATTAACTGCCAGACAACAGCTGCAATGGAAATTGAATAATGCAGACATCAAAGATTAAACGGGTCTGTATGACATAGAATTGAATAGTTTGAAAATTCCATGTACAGTTGGTTGCATAAAGTTTTGTACCTACTTTGTAGGGGCTAAGCTTACCGGAAGTTGATCAATTGTAAAGTCAGGTACTTGTACCGAGATTCAAGGCAGTTTCAAATGGACTTACTGTGTCACTGTTATACCGAGATTCAAGGCAGTTTCAAATGGACTTGTCTGTTGTGACTGAGAGTAGGGAGGGAAGTATACGTGCTGGGTGTGCTCGTCACGTGCTCTAAACTGACAAGAATAAGCGATAGAGACTGATAGCAGCATCGGTACAGTAAACTGACAAGAATAAGCGATAGAGACTGATAGCAGCATTGGTAGAGCATCTGCCTACTGTTCCGAGGTGCCGAGTTTGAATCTTGTTTGGAGAAACATGGTGTATTTTGTTTTTTTCTTTGGTCAACATATTAGTTTGTGTTTATATTTTAATTGCATTGTTTAAAATTTAAACGGTTTAAACATTTTCCAGACAAATGTGCAATATAGTGATGTGTTCATCTGAGGTTCTAAAAGATGCTTTAAACTTTAAAAAATAAATTTTCTGACATCGTTTTATTTTATATATTAAGTTTGAATAAACTAGATACTACATAATAATTGAAGGGTTTGGTGCAAAAACCTAAGTCCACTTTTGGTTGAAAATGAGTTATTATATGCATATATATAAAAACACAGTGGGCACCTTTTAGTGCAAGAACCAGACATCTGCAGACTTTTGTGAATGAGTTGTGCTTAGTTGCCAACAGACATTGCAGTTGTGTTTGGAGGAAGAACCAGATAAGTCCTGGACTTGCACTGACAGATGGCATAATATTCAACAGAATATACTGTAGAATTAATGTAAAATCTACAGTACCAGTACTAAGAATAAACAAAATTTGTTTATTTATAGTGATTATATTTAACAGAATATCTACTTTAGTATGAGTAAAAATCAATAGTTTACTGAAAAGATTCTGTTATAACAATATTAAACCGATACTGTAAAATGACTGGGTTTAATAAAACGTAACTTATGATTCAGTATTTGTTTATATTTTATCATGTTATTTACCTCCTCTTTTACAAGTCATATGTCAAATTTTATATATTTGGTGCAAAAATCATGCAAGTTCCAAACATATTCATTTTTCTTGAAATGTGCTTTTTGTGACTTAACTGGTTCTTGCACCAACCCCTTCAATTTCTTTTTTACATTTATTAAACTCCGGTATCTGTTAAAACTTTTAATATTTTCTAATATTGATAGGTTTAAACATCTTTCGGGAAATAATATTTTCTAATATTGATAGGTTTAAACATCCTTCGGAAAAACACAAAAGCATTTAAGAAAGTCCATATAACTGTGTCATTAGCTATCAGCATTTTTTTTTTTTAAGAATCACTATCGAGTATTGGTCTCTTTATCCACCCTTTTATCCAATAAGCTAATATTATCTAGCTACGCTGTGTTCCACAATGGACAAAATTCACGTGACGTCGTGGTCACATGTTTTAGTGGTATATATATATATATATATTTAAACATCAACAATTTCTTAAGAATTACTACTTTAGATGGTATTGCCCCTAATAAATGTACCAGGTCATACACACCCAAAATATTTTTTTTTCTTAAAAAAGTAGACTAACAACACGTCCCAGTTAAAATTTTTCTACTTTTGCTAGTTAGAGAGAAAATTTGATGTGACTAAAAACATAATGGAATCGTATTGAAGTTATGTTTCTTGTCATAAACTTTTTTTAAAAAATTATTAAACAGGCAAAGTAAAAAATTTCGTATGAACAGCATATTTGTTTATAATTTCGAAAGTAGGTCATCCTCATATATCTCATCTCATTATTGTTAGAGTGGTCTATAATACTTTGTCTTATTTTAACGAGACGAAAGACACTCTCGTTTTCTTAATAACACATACCTTACGATAAAAAAAGAAAACGAGGTAGCATCGCCAGAAGCAAAAATGAAACAGTATTGAAAGACCTGATTTCGATTTTGATCGATTCGTTTATTTTTCTTTTCTTTTTTTTTATTGACTGTCTCTCTCTCTCTTATCTTACTTGCTTGAAAATATGGGTGTGATGGTCAAGTACGTTGGAATCTATGGCAAATTAAAAATACAGTAAGTGCAACTAGAGCATAACGTTCGATTTGCATTGTTATCAAAAGAGGTATCTATGAGGTTAAAGGAGAACGCCTTTGTGCTATAACCGGTAGTTTCAAGAAATGCTAATATTCTTCGTGGTTATATCGATTTTTGCAGGATATTTTTCCCTATAGGATGTAATACATTTTATTGACTGCAGGATATCCCGTTAATTTCTGAACGTGTTTGCTTTGATTGGTTATCGTAAGAGGTCAATGTTTCAGTTAGAATCCTAAAATAAGCTCCCTGTGCTACAAAATCTCATCGATTTTTATATTTCTACTTATAAATTGATTAATAACCGTTCTAATATTATTAACAGAACTCTTATTTAATAGGTAAGAGTTTATATTTAGTCATTTTTAATAGTTTACTAAGAGAAAAAAAATTCAAATATCTTATATAAGGAATTTTAAGAATGCCATCATTTTTCCACTAAATTTAGAATTTTGTGTTAATTATTTAAGGAAGAAAAATAGATGAGGAAAATTGTTCAAGAATTTCTTACGAAAAAAAGAAAAACTGTTTCATCTATGTTTCCTCATGATGCTTATAAAGAAGGCATTGGGTGTCAACTGGCAACTTTTCACTTCCTACTTGGTAGAAAATACTTTTATACAATTGATTAAGGAAAACCAAAAGAAAATTTTAAGAGAAAGAACAGAAAAACTTACTATAATAATATATATATTCCAAAACAGGTTTAATAATGGGAAAACAATGACTAAGATTAAATAAGAACAATTTGTAGAATATCGTGACCTCTAGTGATGATAAACGGAAGAGAAGCTACGGGGATGTCATGTCCAATGACCCACAGCAATGAAGTTATGGCACGCAATGTTTGATGTCTGACCTACAGCCTTAGGATCTCACAATCTAGAACCGAAGTACCACACCCTGAAAGAGAAAGTGTACTGGTATGGTTCCACAAGTGGTATCAGGCACACCTTCACTCTGCGTTCTTTGTTTTACTTATAATTCTGGCTAAAAAAATATACGAAAAAGTGGAAGATCAAAGTCAATTTTTTAATGTTCTTTCAATCTTTTTTTCTTTTTTTTTTTAATAAAAATTTGAAAAATTTTCACTCGATTTTAATTTGAATATTTTTTATTAAGAATTAATATTTTTCATCTGCAACGTTTAAAAATAGAATATATTTATGGGAATGTGCTCTTCCTCTAACGAATGATCGAAGAGCTTAAAGGTCAAATAATTTAATAAGCTTAACACACAGATTGCTATACCAAATATGGTAATTCAGGAATTTTTATTTATATAGAACCCGGTTCGTGAATTATATTTTTGACGGTAAAGATAAAAATATATAATTAGTCTAAATAAATAGTTAAGTCTAAGTCTAAGAAGACTAAAATATAATCGTAAATATTCAATTTTTTATAATATAAATTGAATTTATATTGTTATAAAATATATTTTTATATCTATAGTTCTCGAGTACAATATAAATTGAATTTATATTGTTATAAAATATATTTTTATATCTATTAGTTAAACTGTTCAAATTGATATACTATTTTGAGTTTATATTTTGGAATTTTAGAGTTAAATTTATGAATTTATCTGTGATGTACACTAATCAAACTTTTATGTTTATAAATAAAAGACGAATATGAATGTTTATTTTTAAATTTTCGAACATGATTTCATGCAAATTTCTCATATTTTTAAATAGGAACAATAAATATTTTCTTCAAAAAGATTTATTTAAAATAATATTTTTTTACAGAGAAACTATACATTTGTAACAAGAGAATAATTTATTCAACTTAGACTTTCCATAAATTTTTCATATAAAGAAATCCCATGGAATATAATTTATCTCTTTGGGCTTTAGGAGTGGAAAGAAGTCCTTCTTTAGAATTATGAATCTGCGAAAGGATACCAGATAATACTTGATTTTTCCTTAATGAGTCTCTTTCTCTATTTGTAGGAGGAACATAATTGGAAGAATCTGATGGAGGAGGAAGTTCATCTACAGGAGGAGGTAATTCTTCCGGAGGAGGAGGTACTGCTTTGTCTGGAGGAGGTATCCTAGATCCGTAGGAGTATTTAGGAACCTCTATTGGTTCTTCAGATGATGGTGCGAGAGGTAAATGTTTGGATCTGTAAGAAGTATACCGTGGAGGAGGCGGAAGATTATCTGTTAAAGGATAATCGGATTCTTCGGGTTGAGGAGGAGGATTTCGTTTTGATTTTATTGGATAATATTTTTTTACAGGAGGAAGAGGATCTGCTTCTAAAGGTTCGGGATCCAATTTAACTCTAACAGGAGAATCGTTTATTATTGCATCTAAATTACGATGATGTTGTCTAACAGAAATCACTCCTTTATCAGTCTCCACGCTATAATTAATTTTATAATTGCCATTGTCCTGTAATAAAACAACTTTTTAACTTTGACAAATAATGATTTTAAAGTAAACTATTATAATTCTATGACATACTAATTAAATAATATTAAGTAAACCTTACATCTTTATAAAGCTCAGCCTGCTGAGGAGGTGGGAGAGCTTCTGTTAGAAGTGAAAGCAGCAGAAAAACAGCGACCTAATTAAAAATTCGCAGAAAATTAAAATCATGTAAGGCTACCTAAAGAAAACGAGTAAATACGCTAAAACTATAGATTACCTTACACCTCATGACTAAACTTTATCGGGACAAACCCTGTAAATACCGTAAGGTTTCTTTTATAATACCCCTTTTGACCCGATTTCGGGACAAAGGGAGTAAATCACACGCCCTTGCATAAAGGCTAGAAAAAATAAGTAACGATCAAACTTGATTGAACCAATTGAAAGCCAAGAGAGTTACGATATCAACTGGTTACATAATCTAAAGATAATTTATAAACATTATCCTCATACGAACATTTCTACAACAATGGCGATTCTGAAAATAAATATATAAACTATTAAAAATCATCACTCTTCACTAATATTACCAGTAATAATGGATCGATGCCCTCTCTTAGCATATAATAAACTTTGTAATATTTTATTAATCATATATTCTAGGCCAAGTTATTCTTTCCTCTTCACAAATTTAAAACTATCATCATCAATAAATCGCAGCTCCATCTGTTATCAAGCATGAGAAACGTTTCGTTACTTCCTACAATTTATATAACATCAAAGTTACCGACAATGGTAATGTGCTATTGACCCATACCCTGATGCATTCTCTTTTTACAATAACATTCAGACTTTTTACCTTTTCTGGAACGAATAATATAAGTATGAAATTGTAAATGTCAATCGGACACGAACCCCGCACCAACTTTCTTTCATTAGCATGAAATTCAACCAGCATTATAAAATCTGGGTTTCAAGAGAAGGGTGAGGTTCCCACATTTACTTTCTTTAACATTCATTATTATTATTTTCGGTTACGCTCTGCTTATTAATAAAAATGCTAAATGTATTAAAGGATCTGTACACGTTTAATTGATGAGTTACTCTAGTTTAAGCAAAAAAATTATCCGAAAAAATTAAATAAAAAAACAAAAAATAACGAAACCGAGTTTTGTAAATGGAGTGTCACCTTTAAGGTATGTAATTATCCAGTGTTGTCCTAATAATGCCAGACTGTAAGCACACTTGACTCTTTTCAGACGTAAACCATTAAATAATTTTCAGTATTGCCTGTCTAGTAAGATTGTTAAAGCATGCCTAATTTGTCCTTTAATGCATAATGAGGTTTTATAAGAACTCTTAAGATGAGCTAAATAACTTTTATGATATAGAACATAAGTTACCAGTTCTGGTTTATGTCCTGTTTTTGACATGTAATCAAAATAAGACAGATATACTGTACATAACGATATTAAAAGTAAAGAACAGATTTAATTATTAATTAAAAAGAATCTTCAGTTCGAAAACTTATTTGCCTCATAAAGTCAATTTCAATATTAAGACAATCTCGAAATGTTTACTTAACACCATATTAGTATTGGAATCTGTCAAAAGAGGGCGCAAAACAAGTTAGATTAAAGAAAAAAAGAATGTGTGAACAACTTTTCACGCTTCTAATACAAATACATTATTTTAAAGAGATGATTAAGAGTAATTTCTGGTACTGCCATCTAGTAACCAAAATAAAAATTATTACAAATTACTGTATCATTTTTTTTGTCGTTTAAAGGAATGAAAAATAAGTTTATTTTTTTATAAACTTAATGTATTCTGTTTTGGAAATAAATATTTTTCAAAAATATTAAATAATTTAAAAATATTTAAATGTAAAATTTATTTTAATCTTTAAAATATAATTTTCAATTCGTATTTTGGAAAATTATTAATTGTGGTATGTGTACCTTTCAAATAAGATAATTATTATAAAGTTTTTAAATTAAGTTATGAAAAGTATATTTACCAATATACTTTTCATAACTTAATTTTAAACCAATATTATAAAGTATTTGATATGTATCTATCAAATTTACGAATGGTAAATTTGATAGATACATATCATATGAGAATTATGTTATTTTTCATATCAGAATATGAGAGATCTTCAACATCGTTAAGTTTAAATGCAATATTTAAAAGTAGTAGTTTCAGAATTTTTTAAAATTTATATTAATGATTTTTTTATAAAAAATATATATATAAAGAAATACTTTGCATACCTGAGAATAATAGAGATGCTTTCCGTTATTCATCCTTATTGATCTGACTTATTGAATGGCCTTTTTGTCTTTAAATATCATTAAAAGAAGTTGTTTTTTTCAAGAAAATTATTCACAGTATTTTTAATAATAATTACAATATTTTTTATTTAAAATTATTTTATAAAATAGCATTTTAATTTTTACTTTACCCTATAGATGGCATTATTATGCAAATATTCAGCGCCATCTACGATTTAATTTTTAATTTATTTTAATTTTCAAATATTTTTAAAAGATTAATTTATCATCAAATTATAGCCAAATTCTAGTACAAATTAATTCAAAATTAATTCATTTAATTAAATTTATTAAATAAAATGATTGAATAGTTCTTTTTAATTTATTAATTAAAAATGTAAAGTTAAAAAATACTAAAAGATTCTTAGAACATTAGTTTAATTAAAATATCAAAAGGTGATATGAAAATATAATATCCCACCCATATTTTGCTGAAAATTATCGTATTTAAAATAGTTTTTATGCCTTTAAAACTCCTAAAATATTTGAAGTACCTTTCTGTTCTTACATAACTTTCAGTTAAATCAGGGCTGTCCAACCCGCGGCCCAGTGCTATAATGAATGCGGCACAACATAAAATCGTAAACGTCCTTAAAACATTGAGATTTTTATGTACTTAATGAAGTTTTTATTATTTAAATATCTATCTACATTTTCTATTTCCATTTTCTAAAATATTTCTTATTTCAGTTATTAAAACTTCTTGATCTGCTCAATGATTTAAAAAATTCTGAACGAAAAGAAGTCAAAGATTATTATGCTACGACATTTTTGCTTATTAGTCATGGTGGATATCATATATCATACATTATTTCTTAACTTATTTGCTTAACAACTATCGTTAGAATTAATATATTTTATGTGGACCCGAGACAATTTTTTTTTCTTCAAATGTGGCCCAAGGAAGCCAAAAGGTTGGACACCCCTGGTTTAAATGATAGTTTTGAAGTAGTATTGTATAACATATGCATTTATATTAATTATAAAACTGTCGAAAGATTTATTTCTATATCAACTACACAACCTTACTGTGCAAATAAATACCGTCGTGAACTTATTTTGTTTATCTGCCTCAAGAATGATAGGCCTAATGCTAAAAATTTGTTAAAATTAGTCTATAAAAATATTTCTTCGCTTTTCTTAGGGAAGTTTCCTGTTAGGGAGATAACGTTAGGTGACGTCATTACCATCGTAAACAGCGTCAAACCTTGAAAAGATATCTCTAAAGAGTGCAAGTAGATCAAGGATTCAAAGAAGGGCGAGGCAGATGGGGGATGGCTCTACCAAGGTGGGGCTTCACAACTGGTTGCCGTAACACTGTATTTTTTTCTTTTTCTACATTTCCGCATCAGGAAAACAACCGTTTTAAAATTACTTTTGCGTTTTCTCTATCAAATTTTTTATAATTAATATTTTAATTAAACGAATGTTCTAAGAATCTTTTAGTATTTTAAACACGGTCAGGTGATCTGACCGAGAATTGTGATTTAGATTCCTAAACGTGACAAATAAATCTATAAATTACACGTAAATGAGGTTAGTACATTTTATCTCGAATGCTTTCATAGCAGTTTTATTGCATAAGAGAAAGAAATATTTAACCATATAATTAAAAGTTAAATGCCACTTTTTCATATTTAGTTAACCAAATATTTAAAAAAGTTACTCGATAATCATTTTTTTTAATGGAAATTAACTTTTCTCACAGGGCGTGGCATCGTCAAGGATAAGGTCATCTGGTTTCATTACCTAAAGCGACTCGAGGAGCTTGAACCACAAAACACATCCTTGACATCCTTTCTCATCGGTGGAAATCTTTACACATCTACTCCACCCCAAACAGGGTTTATTTGCTTCCAACTAATTAAAATTTCAAAAGACAATATCATAATAGCATTTCCACTTGTAAGAATTCCATCTAATTAGGAAGTATAAAATTATTTTTGAAGTATGAATAAGAACAATAACTTTCTTCCGCTTTATTTATTTATTTTCACGGTAAACAACTACAGATCCTTGATTGTTGCGGTTCACGTTAAAAATAACTCAATGTCGAACTTTTAATAAAGAGTTTTATTAAAATAACTGAATTTTATGGAGTTCGAATATTAAATTATGTTTGTCATCTATTACAAATCATTCTATAAGATTTTATATCAAGATACAATATATAATTTTTGGGATTAAATTTATTTACCGGCACTTTGAAACTTTATTCTGTAATAAAATTGATATTAAATATCATTTTTCTTCATAAAAGAACACAAATTCACAATATATGAAACCTTTTATTGAAATGCAATAATCTAAATAATCTACTAGTAAAATACTCAAATATGGTTATATACTTGAATCAATCAGTTTATTTAAAATTCTTTACCGATAATTTATACTTTAGCCTGTTGCTATAATTATGATGATAATCAAACTTAGATTATGATTAATATCTGTATCTAATATCTAAATCTGTTAACTTCAGATGTATTTTCAATATATTGAAAAGCTATATTTTTTTTTTCAATATAATTTATAAATGCAAACTTATAACGCTATATGTACACTATATATATAATATTAATTTACATATTTAATATTTATCTTAGTCTCAATAATATATATTTTGTGGGCTCATTTTAATATTAATTATGAATTTTAGAAATTATTTATTATTCTGAAGACTTCATAAAATACTTAAATACTTTAAGAGTCATTCATTTTTGTAATATCGCTTATTTCTTATATTCTAAGTATTTTATTATTATATAATCGTTGACCTAATAACTCGTATGTAACACCGGTATTGCACGAAAGGTCATAATGCACAAGGTAAGCTAGACAAATAGCGTAATCTTAAATAATTTAAATATTGTTTATGATTTTTATAAAAAATTAAGTTTAAGAAATAAGAATACATTGTTTCTTTTTACTTTAACGTTTTATTCATTTAGATATAAAACATTTACAGCGATTTAGTAAAGGTAGTAATGACCCAGAGGAGCGAGAGGAACTCCATGAGGCAAATAAGCGTGTACAGCAGGAAGAGCTACTGGTGCTACCTTGTTTACGGTGATGGATGCTGGGTCTTTGGCTGCATCAACTCCAGGTTCGTTGGTCTTGACGTCAGCACGGAAACCAGCAGCATCAGCAACGTAATTTACTACACGGTGTCTACCGTCGGCGACAGAAAGTCCGTATGATCCAATTTTGTTTCCGGCAGCATCACCACTTTCGCGACGGAAGGTTGCTCCTGTTCCGTGTCCTTCGTTATAACCAAAATGATAGTTGCCCAAAATCTAAAAAATAAATACGAATTTTATAATTTCTCAATTGTAAAATATTAGAAAACGAGGAAATTACTATATACATACATCTTGGCTACGGACTTGAGAACTAACACCACCGAGGTGATGAAGAAGTGGTACAGCTTGAGCTGCAGCGAGAACGGCACACAAGATGAGCAACTGAAAAATAAAAAAATATATATAAAAAGCTCAATGCTTTAACTTAATTAGAAAAAAATAGCAAAATGATCACTTACCTTCATATTGGAATTCGAAGTAGAAGTGATCTAGGAAGAGTCGGCGCAAGAACTTCCTTTTTATAGGTGCGCTTTCTTTTTTTTGAACTAATTTGAATTATTTCAGGTATCATCGTGATGATGTAATAGAATGGATATGACCATGACCTATATTAATCAGTTGACAAATTGATAACACATCTTTAACTAATAAGCAAAAGTTGAAGAATCCGTGATGCCAGTATTCTTCAATTATTCAAGTTGGTGTAACGTTAAAAGTTTATTTAAATTGTGTATAATTACTAACAAAAAGTTAAAATTCATTAATAAATATTCACAAAGAAAGACAATTTTTAAATTTAATTGAATAATTATTTAACATGACATAAATAATTTTTTATTGCATAAATTGTTTTCAGAATTCTTGCCTTATGAATGATGTCATATTTGCAGTTGTTCTCAAGTTAATGGAACTTCCTTGAAGATGTCATTGATGGTATAGCCTTGAATGTTTAACAGATCATCAGCATTCTCTATTGCATCATCATTGCGCATGTTTGTAGGTTAAAAGGAAAGTATATAAGCGCTAATGAATAAACACGATGCCAAAGATTTCTCTGGATACTTAAGGAATTGGATTAATAAGCTTATATTTTAGAACAAAATAAGTATGCATCTAGAAAAAAATTCACCTACAGTTTTCAATAATCAAACTTCAGACTTATATAAGGATAGTTCTCGAGTACAATATTGTATATAAATATTATTATTTTTTTTTTTTTACAATTCTATAAACGAATTCAAGTAAATTATGTAATTATGCATACTTTAACTTTACAGGTTTGATTATCTGTTAGCAAATATTTCATTATTATAGTTAATTTTTTTATTAATTCTATTCAGTTGTTCAAGTTAAATTTCCTGTTACTTAGAACACAATGTAATTATAGGCAGTCTAACTTCATCTTTTCTTTTTAAAAAATTTTAATTAGATTCATGAGAGAAAGCAAATTTTACATAATTTAAATTCTTTTTATGGATTTTGTAAAATCAAGCTTAAGAAATAAAAATGCAATATATCTTTTATCTATAACATTTATTTGGAAATAAAGGGAAACATATATATTTATTTAGTTAAGATAGTAATCAATCAGAGATGATAATCTTCCAACAAGTAATCAATTGTTAGGCTAAATCTAGATTACGTAATTTATTGGATGATTGTAGATAATTTTAATATAAAATTTTAGTCGGGTTTCTTACTGTAAATGTATATATATATAGTAATTCTATATTTAATTTGTAGTAAATTTTCCATTATATCCTTCAGTGATTAGCAAATATTTCAGATCATTTGCAGAGAAAATTGTCTACAAACTTTTGTAATATAGTAATTTAATCACATATTATCTTAAAGGAGGAATTATATGCGTTCTCATTGTATAGATTTTGTTTAATATTCCCATCAAAATTAAATCTAAAGTAGGACATTCCTTAAAAAGTTATAACTCTAAAAAAGAAGATAACCTTGATATCAAGCTTTGTCAGAAGATGAACAAATTATAGTATTTGTAAAATTAAAATTATTATTTTCTTAATATAGAATATAAAATTTATATATAAAAAAAGATATTATAGAAACAAAACTGATGAATAAGCAAAGTTAAGAGCTTTAAATTGAAATAGTTAAATTTTTATTATTTTCAGATTGAAATTTTCATGAAAATTGTTGACTAATTATGGTTCTAATACTGAATTAGTTTAAAATATGAAGAAATATTATTTTTAGCAAAAATTAATAACTTAATTAGTATTTATTAGTATTTTGAAGCTATTTTCATAAAAATTGTAATGGAGTTATTAAAAAATTTATTTAAATATATATAGCTTGTCTATAATAATAAAAGATGATATTATCTGCTTGTGATAAAAAATAAAGCTTGAAAACTGAAAAATTGGCGACAGATTCAATGGGACAAATACTGCGAAATATAATAGAAATTAGATCGCGGGTCGGAGAAATTTTAGAAGCTATAATAAAAACATTTAATTAATCATCTAAAATCAATTTTTTAGATTTTTATTCGAATATTTTTTCTGTTTTTAAATTATGAAAAATTATAAAAAATTTGAATCCGCACCAAATAGGACCAGTAATTTGGAGATAGATCAAAAACATATTTTTTACGTTAAACATTGAGTCACATTATTTTAAAGATATTCTATCATGGTTGTGAGTTGCCTTAATGAGCATTGAATAGCCAAGCTGCTTAATAGTTTCTCAAAGAGGTAGCGACATAAAATCAATATAAAAGTTTTTACTTTTTCTAATTATAGTATTCATTAGTATTATTATAGAATACCACTCAATCTTCATATTATAATTGATTGGTCATATATAATAGGTAAAGCGACATAAAAACTTTCAAAAATGACCTAAAGGACCTAATTAGACACTGCCTGAAAATCACCGTTTTCATCAACTCATCAACATCATCAACCTTGATAACAATTGGCGCAAAACGCCAATTTTTTATCTATTATACAGTATGATTATACAGTTGATAGAGTCAACGGAATTGATAAAAACGATCATTTCCAGGTAGTGCCTAATTAAGTTCGTTAGATCATATTTGAAGATTTTATGTTGCTAATTCTGTCAGTAGGCTAGAATTTATTCTACATTCGAACTCGCGAATTGTGAGATGCAATTAAAGGGAACCCCCTCTTTTTCGCTAATGGCCTTCCATATTTCTTCTGACAGGATCCTTTTCATCGTTTCTCAGCTTTCCTATAGTATTCTTACTTCGTCCTTCATTCATCAAAGAATTAAATCACTGAGTACACCTTTCTTTCTTTCATTAAAGGTTTTATGCGTGACATAGCTGTATGAAAGAATTGGCGACGGATCACTTAGGTTAGATTAGTTTTCTTAAGCCATCATATCGCACACGGATATCTGGTGACGGCCACTTTTAGAGCCTGTCACACACTTGTCAATAACCATGGAAATTAGCCGGTAAGTTAAAGTACGAAGTTCAATAGGCCGAGTCCAGACCCCTCCTGTAAAACTGGAAGTAGGGGACACAATATTTGAATCCGGATCCTTCAAGGTGGTAGGTGAGTGCTTTACTACACACCCATTCGGCTGACGCGGAATCTTGGGCCAATGAGATTATGAAGATAGATATCATCAAAATGGAACCCTCCTCTTTGGAAGAATTTGGAAGTATGAAATTCTGAATCACTCAGAATGTATCCAAGTGGAAGAGAAATTCCTGTATCTATCCATCTGACTCAAAATAGCCTTTGTATCCTAGGAATTTCAAAGTAGTTTTAACTATTTTAAAAATATTAATAACACGTGGCATTATTTTAAACATATTTGAATATTCATTCAAAAAAATGTTTTGCTTTTAAATATTGATATAAAACTCAGGACATAAATGCAAAAAAAATTTAGGTTTATTAAATGGCTGTTTAAAAAATACTTAACAAGCACAAAGTACTGTGTAATTTTTGGTTGTCTATTGCTCCCATCGCCCCCTTTTTGTTCCAGCGCCCCCTTCGAGAATGAGAACGCCCCCTGGGGACAATATCGCCCAGGTTGAGAATCACTGATCTAAATAACAAATAGTGACTAATATTTTTCTGATATTTAAATTTGTATTGTTTCAATTCCTGTAACCTGAAGATGACAAATAGCTGAAAACATTTGTTACTGTAAATAAATTGTTCTTAACTGCTAGAAAGTGCTAGTTTTCGTCTTAATTTACCAAAAATAACTCAATTTCAAATCAAAATCAAAAATAGACTGCATATTGTCCTTCTAATGGTAAACTAGCGAAATTGCATTTATGATTAATTTTAGCAAAGTATTCCCCAGTGATTGCATTTTATATGTATATTGTGTGTCCATAGATGGATTTACAAAAATTAATGAAAATATTTTGTGTTGAAGGAGAGTAAATGTAATTTTCTAAATGTGTTAACTAAAAACCATGTTGTAGAAGTACCATGTTATATGAAGGTTTCCATAATTTTCAAATCGTGTTAGAGCAAAACTGTGTTGCAGGAAGCCATGTTATAGGAGGGATACCTGTATAACATAAGTTAGAGATGCTGTAACGTTAAAAGCATAATGTTTTATATTCCTGAAAATAATTTCCATATTTCAGAAAACTTTGCAAAATAAGCACATGAATTAATATGTTTATACTTCCCATAATGTTATCTAAAAATTATGATATTTAAACACTTTAGCAATTTTCTAAGATTATTATTAGCAAATTTTTTTCAAGGTCATCACAAATAAAAATTAACTTTATATATTTAATTTATCATAAATTTTCAGGTAAATAAATAATCTTAGATTATTTCTATAGAATATGATTTAGATTTTTTCAAACCAAATCTTGAGAAATATCCAAATTGAACCTAATCTGTCAAATTAATTTTTTGATAATTAATGTTATAATGGATTATCAAAGGATTAATTTGGCAGATCATTGTTCATTTTTTAATTATGATATTAGATGTACAGAAAACTACAAAACAATCAAACATGAACAGAAAAGAATTATAAATAGATGGAAAGGATGGGATTTTCACATTCCTTAATGAAATATTAAATTTTTATAAAATAATGGAGGAACCATAAAATTTTTCCATGCAATCAAAGAACATTTCATCAATCTATAATGTTATATTTGAAATAGTAATTATAAATACTTAGAATAAGATAGAATCTTTAATTCATATCTTAAACAATATAAGCAGAAAAAATTTTATCATGAAATTATTTCATAAAAAAACTTCCATTATTCATGTACTGTCCTTCCAGCTTAGTTGTGACCATCAACGTAAGTACATGTGTGCTAACTGAATGAGTCCAGACAAAATAGGGATGACAGCTTCGCACATGGATGTTTTCAAACGCAAGAAAAAATTATCATCAAATTACTGTCCGTCCAGGTTAGCTGCGACCATCGACGCAAGTATGCATGCGCTAACTGAACAAGTCCAATGACAAAATAGGACAAGTACGCGTGCACTAACTGAAATCCACTGACAAAATAGAGATGACAATCTCACATGGATGTTTTCAAACGCAAGATAACTGAAGTTGAATGGAAGCTTATTGTAAGCGTGTGCTAACTGAACGAGTCCAGTGACAAAATAGGGATGACAGGTTTGCGTGCACTAACTGAACGAGTCCAATGACAAAATAGGGAGGACAGCTTCACATGGATGTTTTCAAATGCAAGATAACTGAAGTTGAATGGAAGTTTAATGTAATGTCCTTCGCATATGGATGTTTTCAAACGCAAGATAACTGAAGTTGAATGAAAGTTATTGTCAAACCGCAAGAAAACTGAAGTTGAATGGAAGTTTATTGTAATGTCGAATGCTAAATGATTAATTAAAATTGAATGGAAGTTTATTGTAATGTCGAATGCTAAATGATTAGTTTCGACTTAAGGAATAGTATATTTTAACAGAACTTAATATAATATTAATTCGATAATTTTTATCTAATAAAATACTCTCCCGTTCACGTTTAGACTCATCCATCTTAGCTAGTTGCTGTTTTTGTGGACGGACAATATCTATTACCAGTTTAATCGTAAGTGATTCGAAACTATCATAGAGATTTAACCCTTCAGATATAAAAAACAAAACACTATCTTAATAAACCTAAATAAGATTTATTTTTCTGTTAATGATTTTTTTCTTTTTTATACCTTGGTAAATAGATCAGTGAATATTTTGAATTTATTTGCTATTCCATTTTTCAGTTTGAATCCATATTAATTGAAGAGGCATTTAATCTAAACTTTCCTAATTACATAAAATCAACCTTGTTTTAGCCTATTTAAGCTAATATTTAGTCTGATATATAAATGGTTGATCATATTTTTCTTCATTATGTCAAATTTTATATCAGATTTATTACATACCATATATTGATATTGCATATATCATATATGATATATGCAAAAGATTAAACACTGCCTTCTAAAGATTGTTATATGTCAGCTATTGCATATTCTAAATTGGTTGTAATATATTGATCATGGACCAACAGTGAACTATGAAGTAGTTTTCAATAGACAAATATTTCTTATGAATCTCAGTTGGATGCACTAGTCTTACAGACTTATGCCATTTGAAAAAAATTTTTCAAAGAATTTGAAAAATTCAGTATCTTACGTTAAATAATCAGATATTATGTAAAGGCTGGTTATTTTATATAAGATTATATTCAGTATGATACTGAAGACCATCAATGACAATGGTAAAATCAGGATTCTGTTCTCACCAATGAAATTTGATCACAATAAAATTAAGTAAAGGTTAACAAAATCAATAATTTATGATTAAATAATGATTTATCTATCTAAAGAAATATAGTATTTAAAACCAAGCAAATTATTATTATAAATTATTTGTCATACAAATGTTAATAAAAAATAAAAATTCTTAGAAAATATGTAGATAAGCTTTTATGTAGATGAATTACTGCCTTAGGAAGAAACAGGGAATGAAAGTTATTTATGTAATAAGCCAGTAAAATCAGAGGGGGTGCTGCTTTTCAGCCATTTTTTGATTTTTTTCTGATTTTGTAGCAGACAATAGAATTTTTGCTGTAATCCCAGTCTAGTTTAGGTTTTCTTGTTTCTATTTCTTAGGTTAAGCTTTCTGTACAGCCTTCTAACTCTTTGTTTTCTGTTCCTATAAGCCCAATCATACTGTATTGCATAGCTACATACAACTAGTGATCAAAAAGTTCCTATAATGGCAACCCTATCAATAAACAGTAATGTCTAGCAGAAAAGTTTTGGTTGCTATAAGCCCAATCATACTGTATTGCATAGCTACATACAACTAGTGATCAAAAAGTTCCAAAATTAATGGCAACCCATCAATAAACAGTAACAGTAACCCATCAATAACAGTAACAGTAAATTGTGGTAACTTGATTATTGGATTTCCATTTCAGTGTATTATAATAAAAATATATTTGGATTTATGTTTTTAATAGTTTTAGGAAAGGATGACTTTTCCATCAAAGCAATATCCTGTGTCACATTGCTCTGTGAATCAGAGAATTTTTGGCAATTGACGATAATACTTTGGTACCACAACCCCATATTCCCGATTTTACTGCAGTCTACTTATTAATTCTTCCAAAAACTAAAAACAGTCTAGGAAAGGTAAAACATTTGACAGTTTGGACGACATCAAAACCAATGTGAAAGTCTTATTATAGGCCATACTAAAAACTGAATTCTTGATGTTTCGAACAATGGCAGGCTTGCTGGATTAAATGTGCGCCTCGGAATTTCTAGTATTTCCTAGGCCGAACTCGAAATACTGAACATTTCTTATTCAAAGTATGGAATTTCTAGTTTTTCCTAGTCATAACCCGTAGTGGCAAATAGTTAAAACAAAACTCTTATTTCTCATGTATTCCCGCTCAGAGTTCGATATTTGCCAGCAGAAATTTCTTTCGTTTGAGCAGGCGTGTCAAACTCATTTTAATTCAAGGGCCATTTAATGGGCGTGTAAGATTGCTGCGGCCACGTCACATTTAAATTTTTTAAAATTATATTTTGGAGCAAAGATTTAGATATATAGATAGGCTAATTAAAAACATTGTCTAATCAAATGAATATATTACAAAACTATATAATAACTACATAATTGCTTTTAATTATACATATTTTTTAAATTTAATTCCTCGCTATCAATCTTTAATTTTTTAAAAAGTCACATTTTCTGCACAAAAACAAAAGCTTTCATTAAAATTTATAAATTCAAGTAACTATAACTACTTACATTTTTTAAATAAGTTAATAAGACAACAAATAAATCTTTAACAAGCCCGTTAACACGTCCTTCAAAAAGAGATTGTTTGGAACTTGATCATTGTATTTGTCTATCCAAAAGAAATACAGATCCTCATTTAATGGTTTTAGTATGAAATTTCGCACAAAACAATGTAGTCCTTGCAGGAAAGAACTTACTTTGTGTCACCGACAAAACATTCTTGGTCACCAATCTGAAAAAATCAGTATCATCTGTACGTATCATAAAACATACAATCGAAAAAAAAAAATTCATGTAATTGTATTTCATTAAAATCAGACTAGTCTGTCATAGTATTTGACATAGCTACGAAGCGAGAGTTACTACCAATTATCTCATAACATATTGTTCTTATTTTTCATTTTAGTTAAGAGCATTGAGGGCCACAAAACAACACATCGAGGGCCACCAGTATGACACCCCTGCTTTAGAAAATATCCGCATAGATAAACAAATATCATTGAGGAAGGCATCTGCACCAGTGGATGTACACAGGGCTAAACCCGCTTTCAATGCACGAAGCACTGTGTATCCAAATTATGTTTGTGAAAAAAGAATAATATTTTGTGTAATTCTAAATGCCACAAAAGCCTATCTTGCAAAAATAAATAAGAGGTACCTAGTAGTGTTTTTCAACTTTTAAAATTTTTTACTCGTATTTTATGTTGATCTTCTATTAAAAATATTAAAATATTTGTCCAAAAAATAAAAAATTGGCAATTTCAGTTCTTTAAAGTCAACCATGTAGTAATGAATGAGAATTAGCTTTGTTTTCAATTTGTCTTATTTCATTTTTCAACAGGAAATAATAATGGAATTGAAAACAGCTAATTCCCAAAATGATTTCTTTTTTCCAGTAATAAAAACATGCATTATGTTAATTATAATAATTTGTTTAATCAATTCATGTTTTTAATTAACTAATCAACATTTATTTTATTTACGGTATTACCATAAACACAAAAATACAAAACACAACTAAGTATCTCATTTATTTTTGCAAATTAGGCTTTTGTGGCATTTAGAATTACACAAGATGTTATTCTTTCGCCCTAAACATAATTTAGCTACACAATGCTTCGTGCATTGAAAGCTGGCTTACCCTTGTGTACTTCCACTGGGGCACATTGCTGCTTTCCTCAATGAGATTTGTTTAGCCTTGCGGATATTTTCTAAAGAAATAAATTTTTGCTAGCAAATATCGAACTCTGAGCGGGAATATATGAGAAATGAAGACTTTTGTTATAACTGTTTGCCACTTCGGGTTGTGACTAGGAATTCCGTACTTTGAATAAGAAATGTTCGGCATTTCGAGTTCAGCCTAGGAAATAGAACGTCCAAGAAATGTTTGGCATTTCAAGTTCGGCCTAGGAAATACTAGAACATCCGACAAGCGTTAGAACGTTCTCGTTTTGACTAGGAAATTCTAGTATTTCCTGAATACGGGGTTGTCCTGCAACATATATAAAACAGTTTAATGTTTTTCTGTATGTAATTAAAGGATAATTCTGTGCATAAATATTCTAGTAACGCTGGGCACTTATGCGTAGTATAAAATAAAATATAATCCGAAATAAAAGATTTGTTTACAATTTTATATTCATTTAATAGGCCTATAAACTACAAAACTCGAAATTATGCATAATTATTTATATTTTCTATGTTTACGATATTAAAATTATAATTAATAACTTTTTAAATTTTCTACTTAATTATCTATATTTTTAATGCAAACTAATTTGTTATTGCTAAATACCGTATTTAATAACTTTATATTGATTTAGTAGTGACTAGCTTCGAATATTTAAATTCATTTCTATAAAAAATAAATAATTCAATAGAAAATAAAGAAATATGAATAATTTCATAGCAGAATTTTATTTTAATATACATCAATAACTTTTATTAAAAAGTTTAAAATATATTTTTACAGAAAGATTCTGAATAATAATAGTGATATTATTTGATATTTTGGAGAAAATATCGGATTTCCGATAAACCAGATAACCTTCCATAATTCAAGAATCTTGTATGGCTAAACCTAAACTACACGTTAATTTATTGGATGATTATAGATCACTAACATGCTATTGTAGTCGGGTTTCTTACTGAACGACCTTTCAAAATTTATTTTAGTTTTTGACGTCACAGTCTAAAACAGTATAAATAAGACAAATTCATCCCACTAACTACCATTCGATCTACTTTGCATCAACAAGAAACATGAAGGTAAATTAAATTCACTATTCTATTGCAGTTATTTTTTTTATCATTAACTTTCATTTTCTTCTTAGTATTTTATTCTCTGTGCCATTATTGCTGTTGCAAGATCAACAGTTTTATATGCTCCTGCTGCAAGAATTTTAGAAACAGGTGTAAGTGCTCAACACAGAAACCAAGATGTAAGTCTCATATTCTAAATTCTATTTTAAAAGTTGTAATTGAAATAAAAGTATTAATTTAAAATTTTGTAGGCTTTTGGTAACTATAACTTTGGCTATAACGAAGACCATACCACAGGAGGCACTTTTAGAAGAGAATCCGGAGATGCTTTAGGCAATAAAGTGGGTTCTTATGGTTTGCGAGATGCTGATGGGCGCCATCGTATTGTCAACTATGTAGCCGATGCTGCTGGTTTCAGAGCTAATATCCAAACCAACGAACCAGGAACCGAACCTAAAGACCCAGCCGCTACCCTTATTAATAAGGGTGTTGCAGTAGCAGCAGCTGCTCCAGCCTTAGCAGTAGCACCAGCACCAATTGCTCCAGCTGTCGCATATGCAGCAGCACCAGTTGTAGCACCTGCACCTATCGCTCCGGCTGTCACCTATGCAACAGCACCACTTGTAGCTCCTGCATTAAAATATGGCTATTATGCCAGTCATCTAACTACCCCTTATTGGTAATATCAAAAATAAAAATAAACATGTCTCACTATACAAAAATGTAAATAAGATCTATAATATTTTGTAAATTTTGAGACATATTTATATTAATCTAAGATTTACTGTTAATAAACAGTATTGGTGATTTTGAAAATTGTTTATTAATTTTCTATAAAAATTAACAATTAAAATTATAATATTGATATGATGATTTAGGACTAAAACCTATCAACATATTACTAAGAAATTTATTTCAAAAAACCTCAAATCCACATAGGAAACATAGTTTTCGAATTGCAGAATCGAATAAATGAATATTATAGATGAAATTTTTAATAAAATTCCATATAATTCACACCTTTAATTCATCATTTTGAAAAATATGAGTTGCTAGTTTAATTCTCTTTATCATTTTCTACTTTATCGAGAATTTTCTTACTTGGTTTTCTCTTGCCAAATAATACATAGAATAACAATATACACAAAATAATTTTTCATCAAATAATCATCTTTTTACAATATTTTCTTCTTAGTTTGATATAATTATTATTTGCTGCGTCATAAAGATTTATCAAAAAAAAGGAACATATCACTTCGTATATATATATATGGGTATTTATTTATAATTAATTACTACTGCATACGATAATACTAATTACCAACTAATTATAATATAATTAAATTTCAAAACTCTATACACAAATTTTTATATGGAATAAGAGATATATATCTTTATATTAATTTATAAGTTAAAATGGCAATAACTTATAAAAAGTCATTATCTGTACTGTATAATGATTTGCTCCTAAAGTGCCGACGAATGTCATCTATTTTGGCTTATTGGCAAGTATGCCATTTAAATATGAATGCATTTTGGCATCCAAGATCCAAAAACGTGACTATCTAATACTAATAGTCACCAAATTAATAAATAACTATTTCAATAGTTACTTCGAAGAATTAAAAATATATATTGATATTACATAATGCACAAATTTAAAAAATACTATGGATTATTAATTAAAGAAAAAATAATTTTTTGAAAGACAAATTTTATCGATAATTATAATTTCATTTGTATTAAATTTAACAAAAAATATAAATTTTTTTTTTGAAAATTAATCATTATTAAATTTTTTTATATTTATTAAGAACATTTATAGATAAAAATTACTTTCTCAGTTTTTACCTTCTTTCCACTTGGGAAAATATTCTACTAAATGGTAGAGTATCCCAAATCCCATCACGTGTATCCCATGCTTCTGATAGATCGTCTTATAGGTGAAAAATGACGATCGACCGATCTTCAGGAAAAAATCTGGAGAAATGGGATTCGGAATTAGTCTTGGATAATTCGAATGGAAGGCAGATACCTGACATTCAATATATAAGTTATGCCATTGAAAATGATTTTAATAACATATATTTTAATCTTGCATCTTTAATGATTCCAAAATAAAGGGACACGTTCAAAAAATATGCAATTGGTTCATTATTAGAAAATGCTTATCATTCAAATTCCTCTACATATTCCAAAACTTTCATGATCATTCGATTCCTCAAAGTCTACATATTCCAAAAATTCCTCTACATATTCCAAAAAATTCCTCCAACAAAGTCTCTATATGGATTGAGCTGAAAATTTTCAAACGACGGGGGTGCATAGGAACTATAGTAACAGCCAAGTTTTAGCCATTGACCAGTATAGTCAAGGTCTTTGCAATGCTCGTAAAACCGCGATTATTGAATTCCGAATTTGATTGTTGATTAAGCGTTTACACGACGCTCTTCCGATCTTATTTGAATTATACCTCTTAATAATCGACTGGTCGAACTATCTATCTATACTATCTTTATTTATAAAGTTTGGTTCCTTTTCGTTTTTACCCGGTTGGCAAAGCACACGAAATTATTCTACTGTAATTTAAACAAATTTTCAAACAATCGAAAATTATTAAAATAACTCAAGATATTTATATGACTATAGTTATATTTATAACTTATTTTTTTTATAGTTTTTTAGTCTGTTAATTCAATTCATTATGTTATATCTGGTATCAGTTTAACAATAGCTTATAGCTAATTAGTTATTTCCTGTACTAGATTTTTATTTTGTAACCACACGCATCTTTCAACCCACAAATGATCCAATAGAAATGAAAATGATAATGTATCGCTTATCGGAATCATTTCATATTCTACCAAAAAATAAAGGTAAAAATCTTAAATTTAGTTAATAGTAAATCTAACAATCAAGTACAATAGTGGATGTTAGACTTTCATATTCTTATATCTTTCTAAATAGAAAATTTTATTTTATTAAAAGAGTTTCATACACCGTTAATCTAATGATTTTCATATAGGTCTTATCCTAATAACAGTAACAATAATAATAATTTATTAAAGAACTGATTTTTTCCTTTAAGATTTTTCCTTTTAATTCGAGGAAGTGCATTCTTACGGTGAGATGAACAGACATTGTACACACGTTATTGCGTGTTCATTTAGATCTTATATGCGATTTTAAACAGGAAATGGATTTACAAGAAGATAAAGAGCTTGACAACTTAACAATTTATAGAATAAAATCCATAGAAATAAAGACTTTTATAGAAAACATTTTAAATAGCATAACATAGTAAAAAATGTTTCTTCTCATAAAGAAAAGCTGTTTAATAATTTTCGGATAAATTACTATAATTTAAAATAAATGTTATATTAACATAAAAAATATTTTCGAAACAAATCTAGGACATGAACATGATAAAGAATATTATTACTGTAATGTTTCTTCTCATAAAGAAAAGCTGTTTAATAATTTTCGGATAAATTACTATAATTTTAAATAAATGTTATATTAACATAAAAAATATTTTTGAAACAAATCTAGGACATGAACATGATAAAGAATATTATTACTTTAATAATTTTGATTCAGAACAATTGCTGAACTTGGCATCAGATTTTTCACTTAGAAGAAATTTAATAAATGAGCATCAATTACGGTATTTTAGACTTGATTAACGTAACAGGTTTTATTCAAGCATCATTGAATCGTTTGATCAAGGTAATAACCCGATTAACAATCGAAGTAACTTAATTTAATCAATTAATAAATATTATAATTGAATTTCTGTATTTATTAGTGATCTACTCTTGAACGAACTCAAATATTTTCATGTTTCATAAAATAAAACTTACAAAGTATAATAAAAATATTATATGAGATTATCCTAAAAAATAAATTATCTCGCATGATTAAATCTATTCCAAAATTTAGATAAGTTTATTTTCGATTTCAAACGGAAACTAAAACAGTAGTCTATGTTCATTTTTTGTAATATGGACTACTATTTTAAATATAGATTTATAAACTTATCTTAATTTAACTAAAAAACATTTAAAAGTCTCTGATAAAGGAAGTAATAAACCCAGATCAATGAAATTAATTTTGTTTCCGTTGAAAACGAAATACAGTATTTCGAAGTACTATAGTTATCTAATCAAACATTTCTAAAAAGCACATGACGAGTTATTTTATTCAATTTAAAGCTATTCTAAATATCCGCCATCATCGTCGACGCTTTTAAATTTCAAATCGACTTACCTTTATATTTAAGTTGTTCTACAAGTTTTTACAAACGATTCACTCCATGATGGAAAATTTGATTGTTATCTAACAGGAAGGAAGAGGAATTCCGTTATCTCGCTGGTTACTGTTGTTAAGAGATCGTTATTCACCTCAAACGTGTCGATCACTCGTTTTTGCAAAAACGTTATTAGTTGTCAACAGTAGTTTCCTACAAGGTTGGCGAGATTGTTCCACAAAGAACAATAACAGAATTTATATTTCACCGATAGAAAAAAATTAATTAAAATGTTTTATTAATATTTTAAATCGTATATGTTTTGTTGTTTCATTCGCTATAATAAGACGAATATAATGAAACAACAAATTTTTTCTATGTTAATTAATAAACTGTCAAGAGAATGAAATGAACCGCATCTGCTATAGCTTATGATAAAGTGAATGCTTTATATGTAAAGTCCAATGTAAAATGAGAGAAAAATAAAAAACGAGAGGTTGTAATCTGACCGTCAATAACATTACGTAATATTCAATTACTGTATAACGTTTTATTTTTAATTCTATCCTCAATTGGCGTTATAGCTAAACTATCTTTTAATGTGTAATTTGCATGGCAGGATATGTATGACGTAAGAGCTAATAACATGTAGCATTTACAATTTATTATGTGTGACGTAGCGTATAGGTTATGCATTAATGTACGGATTCCGAAGGTCGTGAGTTGAATTCTCAAATGTCACTTTCATTCGATACATCTCACCTTCTCAGTTGTTAGTGGCAGTCAAAATATTTACGGTTCACTAAACACAGAATGTTTCAAATTAATTTTTCTTTGTTCAGTCTATACTTACTATAGGGAAAAAATATATGCGATAGATCTACAACATATTCGACTTCAGAATATTATTAATTAAATTATGATATTTTCAAGAATATAGTATTTTATTTTCTTCACTATAATGAAAGATAACTCTTAGTTTCAACCGTTTTGAGGAAAAAGTTTAAAATATTTATTTGAATCTTAATTAAAATTTTCCAAAACAAGAAATATTCTACATAAAAACAATAAATTCTATAAAATCAGAGCAGAAAAGTCACATTCATATTTTTGATGAAAATCATTTATTTTTATTACCGTCTTTCTCACTCAAAACTTTTTTGATTCATATCATATTACCCTCTGATTTTCTTTCTGCATAAATGTTTTTAAAATATTAAAACGAAATGTATGTTACAGAGGAAGAAATATATTTATATATAATCTATATAGAACTTTCAAACATAGGCCTATTATATCTTATATAATTTCTTTTAATAGAACTGAAAACAAAAAAGAATGATACTGGAGAAGAAATTAGTCAGTTTGAATTATAATAGTTATCAAAATAAAGATTAATTACATCTAGATGAAATATATCTCTGATAAAAAACTAATGATAACTTGGTATATATAAGGTATAATCAAGCATAGATGCGATTCTAGAGGAGAGCTATGCATGCATGACTCAGGACAACAAAAACGGAAAGATACAATTGAAAATAACATTTTTATTACAATTTTACTAGTTTTTATTGTATTTTATTATAATTTTATATCACTCATCAGCTATATTCTTAGACAATCACTAGCTCAAGATTAACTTTGTGCTAGTGACATAATTGTTATACTATTATAGGTGTTCCCTTCGTGGCTGATAGATAAATATGCTGTACTGTAATTAATTATTCAAAATGCCTCAAAAATACTATTTTTTTTAAATCAAAATTAAATAATATTTTATAATTGAATGAAAAGATGATAATATAAATCAGGAAGTTTGATAATAAATATAATTTAGATATATTCTGCAGATGATACAATGAAAATATTGATAAGGATAAATTAAAGTTGGAGTTTTTATTAATATTCGAGCCAAAACTTTCCAATCTTGTCATGGGTCTGTGAAATTTTATGTTTCATTTAAAATACATCATTTTAGAGTTTTAATTAATCAATGAAGACATAATATTTAATATTTTAATGAATGTAGACAAAATCAGAAAATATCTGCAAAATTTTCAATGCTGATACAGAACCAAATCTGTTAAATCACTGAAAACTAAAATGAAATTAATAATTTTTTTCGTTATTCAAAATAAACTGCTAAAATATTTCAATCGCAAATTCAGTAGAAATACACAAAACGTTGAAAAATTTAAAATACATTAATTTATACGAACTTTATATCCATTAATTTTCCCAAAAGACCACTATTAAGTGTTTTAAACGACTTTCTTGAATCAAATATAATCGCATATAAAAATCAATTAAAATTATTAATTTAAATAAATATTCATTCTTTATTTAATTTTATATCTATCTCTGTTTACATATAATACCTTTTAAATCTATTATTATTTTATGATATTTTAAATATTGTTACTAGATTTTTATATTTTCTAAGTATGGATTCTTTTCCCAGAGACACAGTACCAAGGACCACATTTAAAAATTTTAAAAATTTCTTGGTATTTACTTTATCGTTATAATATGGAAAATACTTTTCAATATTATTCAAATAAAAAACATCAGTTTATAAAGAATATGTACTGTATTATTGAATTAAAAGAAAAAGTGCACAAATGTGATACCCTTTATTCCTTTCTTTCCACTTTCATTTTTTTTTACAAATTAGAAGTTATAATAGATAATAAGATGATAAATTTTAAATAGAAAATATTCTAATATATTATTAAGAATTATAATAATAAATGCCGTATAGACGTTTAATAAATTTTTATTGTCTACAGGTAATATGAATGAATGAAACACGAAAGAATATCCGCGATAATTTGTCACATAATAAATGGATAATTAGGTTTATAAGTTTGGATATTGAGATTTAAAAAGTACATTTATAAAAATATTTTTTAATATAATAATAAAACTTGAAGCTCAAGTCTCCAACAGTTTATTCTTTAATTCAAAAATAAAGCATTTGAAAATACATCTATGATTTATAAATTTTTGAAACGAGAACTATAATTATTCCTATGTAAGTTGCAGGGAAAAAAATATTTTATTTTACATTGAAAATGAAGAAAAATAATAATTATTGATATTTAATGTCTCTTCGTTACGATTGTAGAATGTAATTCAACTTTTTTATTCTCTTATGTTTACATATTGTACTATTTTTATATGATTTATTTTTATTGACAATCTTTAAAAATTTTAAAAATTTCTTGGTATTTACTTTATCCTTATAAGTGGAAATAGAGTATGTATGATTTATTTCAGTAAACTTTAAAAATACCTATATGATATTAGTAACACGATGATTTATTTTTATTGACAATCTTTAAAAATTTTAAAAATTTCTTGGTATTTACTTTATGGTTATAAGTGGAAATAGAGTATGTATGATTTATTTCAGTAAACTTCAAAAATACCTATATGATATTAGTAACAGGACTTGTCAGTTTAGAAAAAATAGTGGGATAGTTTATAATCAATATATTTACTATGCGATTCAAAATGAGAAATTCTTGAAATTTATTTACTTAAAAAAGAAATTTAATTAACTTTCAAATGATCAATTGGAATAAACTATATAAAATGAACAACATAAATATCTCTTATAAATATTGCATTCATTTAAATATTAATTTTTTAAATTATTTTAAATGAATATACTGTATTACTATAAAAATATTTCGAGAAGAATCCCAGTAATATAGGAGATATTATTTATCAAATATGATTAAAAATTCACCTTTATTTAAAATTTAAATATTTAAAAGTATGAATGATCCATAAAAAATTGTAACATGAAGATTGAAATTTTTTGAGTATTAATATATTTAAATGTTATATTTATAATATTATTGAAAGAGAAACAAATTATATTCAATTCAATATATTTATTTTTTGACACAAACTTGTTACAAAAAAATAGTCTACATATTTGTCTTTTAGGATTTGTCTTTAGCCAAAACAATGCGGAAGACATCCCAGAATAATGCAAATGAACAAATCCATCTTACATATTGCACATTATATACAAAAATTAAAGTTCTGTAGAGGTAGCAAAGATAGGTTTTTGAGCCAAGCTTATTTTACATAAACTAATTTATCACCTGTAAGCAACTTGACATTTACCAATAGTAGTGAGGTGCAGCGTGATGAGTATATAAACCGTAATGAGAAGCGTAGTGAGGTGCTGCTGCATATGCAACAGCTGGAGCAATTGGTGCTGGTGCTACAGCTAAAGCTGGAGCAGCTGCAGCTACTGCAACACCCTTATTGATAAGGGTAGCAGCGGGATCTTTGGGTGCAGTACCTGGCTCATTAGTTTGGATATTAGCTCTGAAACCAGCTGCATCGGCTACATAGTTGACAACACGATGACGGCCATCAGCATCTCGCAAACCGTAAGAACCCACTTTGTTGCCAAAAGCATCTCCGGATTCTCTTCTAAAAGTGCCTCCTGTGGTATGGTCTTCGTTATAGCCGAAGTTGTAATTACCAAAAACCTGCAAATTTTTATTTTTAAGAATTTATACTATAATAAAATCTGATATTTTAAAATAAAATTAGACAAGAAGCAGAACATACATCTTGGTTTCTATGTTGTACACTAGCACCTGTCTCTAAATATCTCGCAGCTGGTGCATATAAGAAACCAGCTCTTGCTGTAGCGATAATGGCACAGAGAATCAAAAACTAAGGACATTAACAAATAAATTTATTATAAAAATAAGTATTAATAATTTCCAACTTATAATTAAATGTTTTTCTTACCTTCATTATGATTATAAGTCAGTTGAGATGAAATGAACTATTGCTATGTGGAATACGACCAACTGTATTTATACTAAATCTCTAAGCTGTGATTCTAATAGTTATGACGTCATAAGCGGTATTCCGAAGTACCGTCCATTTACCTTGAAGGTCATATAACACAAAAACCCGATTTAAAGATAGCACATTCAGCCGGTTTAGAATTATCGAAGGCTGAGGTCACTTTCACTAAATTGAAACAATTGATTGGCATTCATAACTTACTTGTTAGTTTATATATTATCGATATTGCAAATGTATTACAATTTTTCAAAGGTTTATTTATCTTTATTAAATATGATTTTAATTATAAAGATTTTGTTATATAATTTATAATAAAAGCTATTTAGATATATATAAGAATTTCATTAATTTGATTATTTTTTGAATATAATTAACATAATTTTTTAAGATTGTTATTGTCGTAAACATTCGCAAATGTTTATTTTGAAAAGGTCTTCCAAATAAATATTTTATTTTAGTAAATATACAAATTTTATTATATTATAAAAAGAAAATAGCAGCTGAAAATATATACTATATACAGTAGATAAATTAGAAAATTTTTATTGCTTAAACAGACTGTAATTTATGATATCAATCAAAAACATCTAATATGTAAAAAAAATAAGCAAAGTACGGTACTAAAAAATTAGAATATTTGTGAAAATTTAAACGTGACTATTTTGGTTGAAGTATATTAATACATTAAATTCCAGATTTGTTCGGAATCCGTTGAACGATCTGACTTATAGAGACATTTCTAGAGAAGAGAATCCTCAAATAAGCAAAGTACGGTACTAAAAAATTAGAATATTTGTGAAAATTTAAACGTGACTACTTTGGTTGAAGTATATTAATACATTAAATTCCAGATTTGTTCGGAATCTGTTGAACGATCTGACTTATAGAGACATTTCTAGAGAAGAGAATCACTTTCTATGCCTTTTAACTTTAGACCAATTGGCCAAAGATGGGATATGGGTATATTTCAAATTTGGTCAAAAGCACTTAAACAATGTGATATGTAGAGATGTTTATAGAAAAGAATCCCCATTTCTCCTCTCTATTTTGACTCGATTGTGCTGAAATTTTCAGGGAATCTCAAATAATCTAAGAAATATCAATAACTAAAATTTTATCGATATTAGTTGTTCTATGAGACCTGTAAAGATATCCGCGATGGAGGAAAAGAAGGAGAAGGCGAAAGTAGAAGTAGAAAAATAACACTTTTTTGCCGATTTTTGCAATTTTTAAACTGTTTTAATTCTTTTATTAACTGGATTTGAAATCTCAAATTTGGCAATTGCTATCCTATTGAATAAAATTGTCAAATTAATAATATATAACTTAGGTCCAAAGTTATACCGAGTTGAATTTTGACCATAATGATTCCTGTAATAAGAATTAGTGATTACTGTACTTGGCTTAAAGTCATTGCCGTGTTTCTTAATATTAGTCTATAGAGAATTTTTTAAGTGAACTTTTCTTATAATAAATTTAATAATCGAGATTTTCTTGAAAAAAAAATGAATTTTCTTGAAAATCTTCGATCCAATTTGATATTTTATTGAACCCATTTTAAACTATTTTATGAAATTTATAATATCAATTAGAGCAGATAATTAAATATCTAAAATTTATTCAAATTCCGTTTCCAACAGAAATTCCTGAATGACCTAGTTAACTATCTGAGACGCCCAGAGATGGAGGAGGATAAAAAGAGCGTATTCAAAAACGAGTTGATTATTAATGAACTTATGCTAGCAAATAGTACATAGGTCACGGACAGTTATCCATGACATATACAATATCTAAACAAGTTACCAATGGACTTTTACGCGCTTAACCTTGATTAAATTAGGCGTGGTCCTTAGAAGTGCAAGGAACATTAAGATGAGATGTAGTCACTTGTCACGTTTAGACACTTTCTCAATTCCGTTTTTATTCTTCCGCCCATATTTTATATTGTTTATTAAAAAAAATACGATTCCCAGAATCTCGTAGACATTTCAGAAAAACCTTGGTGCCAGTGTATCAAGAATCGCAAGGCCTTTTAAAATCATGCAGAAGATTATTCATTCATTCGTTAACCTTATTATGTCATGGAAAACTAGAAAATGGATAATTTCTTAATAAAATAATTAAAGGTATTTTATATTTAAAATGTGTAATTTAAATTTTTTCGTAAAAATTAATAAATGAATTTTTATTAAAAATATTAATAAATTATAAAAATATCAAGTTGAAATTTAATGAATAAGTGATATTTTAAGTAGCATAAAAATTATAATTTTGTTATTTTAGTTGAGCTGCAAGAATTTTCTATCAGAAATGGAAATGATAATGACTGTCAAATCGAAACTTATTATATCACATTTTTATGATTATAAATAGTGATATGCATTTTCCTTTATCTACAATTGTAAAGATGCAAATATAGCAAATAAATAGAAATCATTCTGGCTATCTATTTACCTAACGAGAAAAGCGGGATAAAGCAGTCATTTATTATCCTAAAAGACCAGATTCAGATCCGGCAATATCATCAGAATTTTTAGGAACCAGCCCTTAAACCCCATCTTTCAGTTGTAAGATTGAGTCGAACGGATGCTACACGGAAGTGTGCTGCACTTCTACTTTGCAGAATCCGGATCCATATTTTCAGATTCCTTTTAGAAGAAGTCCGGACCTTTATCTGAACAAGACCAAATTCATCAAAAGTGCGGGAACTTGAATACTCTCTGTTTAATAATCTCCAATTGAAAAGCGGCATAAACAATAAAGAAAGATTGAAAATTGAAGAATAGGTTCAATGGAGTCAACTGGCCTTCAGAACCATTCACGTGGGGACTAAAGTGTCCACCTCCAAACATAGCTCTGTGAGATTTGGTGGCATAATTAAAAAAGAACTAATTAATCTAATAAAAATGTTTTAAACTCTATTAAATCTTTACTTTTGATTAATTAATTTGATATTTTCTTGAAAGTTCGATACTGTTTATTTTTTAATCTCCAAACTTTTCAGAAAGTATTAGAATGTTTTTGATTGACTAATTCGTTAATTTCAATTTTAGTGATTTTTGAGATGAAGTGAGAATAATAAGGTATGCATGTTTTCTAAGTAAACTTTTAAATTAATTAGCACAGTGTTTTTTAAACTGTGGGGCGCGAATCTATTGCAAGAGGGCGTGTAAGAACAGTCTCAAAAACATCATTTTTGAGACAAACAAGCAAAAAATAAATTCAAATTGGTGTCGAAAAATGAATAAGCAAACGGGTATATATATATTCATATAAATGAATATATGTACCCAGTAGTGATTGAAAAAGAATCGCGAATAGCGCTATCACCCGATTTGAGAGAATTTGTGCTGAAAAACCATCCCACCCATTACATTAGCAGCATGGTAAAACTGTGGGGCCTTACCACCCCTGGGAGGATCCGGGTTCAAATCCGGGTCCCACACCTCCAATTTTTCAGGAGTGTCGGCCGGATGGCCGCGTGGTAAAGCTTTGGCTTACCACCCTGGAGCGGGTTCAAATCCGGGTCCCACACCTCCAGTTTTTCAGGAGGGGTCTGTGTTCAAATCCGGGTCCCACACCTCCAGTTTTTCAGGAGGGGTCTGGGTGCCCGGCTCGTTGACCCCATCCTTCAACCATCCGGTTGACTCCATCATGGGTGTTGGCCAGCTTGTGATGGGTTCTAAAAGTGGCCGCCGCCAGATATAGTATATCCCTTGTGTGATATGGCGGCTTAATCTACCTAATCTAATCCATTACATTAAATATTCTATTGTATTAACATGTATTCTATTTTTGTGTTTTTGTAATATTTATTTAATTTTATTAAAAATTTTTACACCATAATAAATACAGCAAACCTCGATATCTCGAATCTCACGGGAACAAAAAAAATTCAACGTAAAGAGTTCGATATATCGAGGTTCAATATTAAATAAAGATTTTTATGTCAATAATACACACCACAATTTTTAATACTGTATAACAAATTCAACGTAAAGAGTTTTCGAGATATCGAGGTTCAATATTAAATAAAGATTTTTATGTGAATAATACACACCACTATTTTTAATACTGTATAAGACATCTTTTTTCCATGAAAATTAACGTCTAAATACTCCTGCATCTTTAAATCAACCGTGAAAATATCACTGAAATAAACATGATCATACTGACAAAAACCTATCATCAATTAAAAGTGAAACTTAGAAAACAAAACTACTGTATGGCATGTTCAGTATTCCGAGCATGCACAAAAAAGTTCCTGTTCCGGTTATCGGTAGCACATTTACGTGTTTTTGTTAATTTAAATCCTTTGTTTAAGCTCCTAAAGAGAGGAAAAATTCCGTATTTTTAATTTCTGTAGCACAAAAATTATAAATTATTCAAGATAGCAAGGGTTTTGAAGAAAATACTTCGAGATAACTATTGAAATTACATTGGTTTAATTAATGCCGAAAGTGCACGGAAAAAATTTTTTTCGACATATCGAGAGTTTCCAGATAAAGACGTTCGAGATAACAAGGTTATACTGTATATATTTTTTGCATGTAAGAACTTTATTTATACAAAATATGATATATTGTTTTGTAGTATTAAATTGTAAAATAGAAAATATTTATAAAATTAGACTTCTATGAAAATGAGAGGCATACCAATTTTTTATGAAAAAAAGGGGCGCAGACACACAAAGTTTGGAAACCACTGAATTAGCAGATTTTGATGAAATTTGATACAAATATTCTCCGTTAAATATGATTTTTAATTCTGTTTCTTCAACCTTCCAGAAAGGAAATACATTCAAACTTTTAAGCTATTTTCTTAATTTATTTTGAATTAAGTTATGAATTTTTATTAAATTTATCAGGAGAAGATCTCATATATAGAATAATTTAATAATAATAATAATCATATATAGAATATGTCATTTACGATTCATCATTTAATTTTATAACTTCAAGCATATAAAAATCGCGGATATTTGTTTTTCTTAGTTTCTTCATAATATCTATTGAACTGTTCCACAGATTTTTATGAAATTCGATATTAGAGGTCATGCTATTTAATAATACTTTTATGACAAACATTTTAATCCCTAATTCTTTCAAATCTGGATTTTACACCTCCAGTTTTACAGGAAGGTCCGGGCTTGGCCCATTAAACCCAATCCTTCTAGTCGATCACATCATGAGTATTGTCCAGCCTGTGGTGGGGTCAAAAATTGGCCCCCGCCAGATAAAGCATATCCCATGAGCGATATAGTAGCTTAACCTAATTAACTTAACTTTCATTCTTTAGTCATTCCAAAATACAAAATAGAAAGTAGGTGATTAGTTCTTTCCAGAATTATTTGTTACTTATTACTGTATTTAATAAATCATTAAAAATAAAATTCTCTAAATAAATTTTTCGTTCGGCTTTAACTAAAATTAAATATGCAAATAAAAAATTTACTGAAAATTCATAGTCTTATTTTTTATCAATTTCGATTATGCTTCAATATGGAAGTACTAGCCATATACTTTAAGATACAATCAAAATTGTATTCAAATAACTTTTAAATTGTAAGAGAAAATATTCCAAAGCATTCAGACACCAGTACTGAATAGTATTTTGTTTCAAGATGGAGATCTGTGATGGGCTGTATAAGTGGCCACCGCCAGATACAGTTTATCCCTCCTGAGATATGGCGGCTTAATCTACCTAACCAACCAACCAATCAAGATGGAGATATTTTTATTATTATTTTTTTTGTGAAGTTTAGTGCCCTTTTCCACTCTGTAGGTACTAAACGTCGGGAATTTCATTCCCCATATCTCTGAAATTAGCCATCTTATGGCGGATAGATTATTTATTGGCTTTTTTAGGAGGGTTCAACAGGTAGAACCCATTGAATTCTTTTAAGAAATTTTGGAGGTGTGGAACCTGGAAATTGATCCCGGATACTCCAGGGAGGAATTATAAAATTGAGAAAATGATGTAAATACTGTATATATTAAAATGATATTTTAATAAATTTTGCGAAATTTATGTTTAATATAATTTTATATTACCGGAAATTAAAATATATATTAATAATTTATGAGAATGAAGAAGATAAGTAACCTCAGAAAAAAAACCTATATATACTGTATATATTTTAAATAATAGTTAAATATTCAAAAGATAGAATGAATTTATTAATAAAATACATTAGGATTTTATTATTTCAATTAATTCTTCAATAAAATTATATCGTATTTTATAGATTCAGACTAATTGATTTAATTTGAAAATAAGCTTACAATTTATTATTATTTTGACACGAATGTATACAGTTTCAGAAGGAAATGGTCTTTTTATTATTTATATTTGTTTTTGAAATGCATTAAACCGCCTTACTTTATATTTTCCAATAATATTTTCGTTTATTATAATATTGGAAGTTTATTTCATCTAATTTTGTGTTTGCTTAACTATCATTATTGTTTGCTCTTTAATGAATCTCGAATTGTTTAAAATTTACAAATTCAATAATTAAAATGTTTGAAATAAAATAAATTTATTACAAAGTGATTTGAGCATTCATTTGACATAGTAATGACCCAATCTGTGTCCATACAAATAACTATAAGGAGATGGTCCACCGACAATTCCGAGAGGTAAATAACCGTAATATCCATGTCCATATGGCGCAGTATAAGCCACAGGATGTCCAGCATGAACAGCGACTGGGGAGCGATAAGCATGTATTGATTTAACTCCTGGTGCAGCAAATGGGACTCCAGAATGTACTGCAGCTACCGGTGAAGCGACGGCTACTTCCCTATGAATTGACTTAACTGCGGCAGCGGGTGCAGCATAACCCACATGAGAAACAGGGGCAGCTAATGTTTCTCCATAAGTATGAACTGCTGCTGCAGGTGCTGCAACAGCAACTCTTGCGGGTGCATAACTATGAATAGATTTAACATGAGCTACAGGGGCGGGAGCAGCTACAGCAACAACAGGAGCGGGAGCGGGAGCTGCTGGAGCAACAACAGTTTCACCATAAGTATGGATAGATTTTGCGGGAGCAGCTACAGCAACTGCAGGCGCTGGAGCTGGAGCAACAACAGTTTCACCGTAAGTATGAATAGATTTTGCGGGTGCAGCTACTGCAACGGCAGGAGCAGGAGCGGCTACTGCCACAGGTGCTGAATAAGTTTGAACCGTCTTTACAGATCTATGACCTGGACCGACTATGGTCTCGCCATAACTATGAATTGATTTTGCAGGAGCATCGATTGCTATGGGTGCAGGATGAGCAACAGCAACAGGTGCAGGTGCTGCTACAGCTACAGGTGTTTCAGCATAAGTATGGATAGATTTTACATGAGTAGGTGCTACTACAGCAGGCGTTTCAACAGCAACTGGTGTTTCAGCATAGGTGTGAATAGACTTGACATGAGCAGGTGCTGGGCCAACGAGAGTTTCTCCATAAGTATGAACAGATTTTGCGGGTGCAGCCACTGCCACAGCTGGAACAACTGGTGCTTCAACTGCATGAATTGATTTTACAGGAGCAGTAACTGTAATAGCTGCAGGAATAGGAGCAGCAGCAGTTTCAACAGCAACAGTAGGTCCTTTATTGATGGTAGTATCAGCAGGATCTTTTGGTTCTACACCAGGTTCATTAGTTTGGATATCAGCGCGGAAACCAAAGTCATCTGCAACATAATTAACGATTCGTATTCGACCATCAGCATCCCTAAGGCCATAAGAACCGGCTACGTTGCCTAGAGCATCAGAAGCTTCCCTTCTAAAAGTTCCTCCTGTAGCATGATCTTCGTTATATCCGAAATTGTAATTACCTAAATTCTAAAAATTAAAAACAATAAATTAATAAAATTTTAAACATTTATAATCTTGAATTAAACTAAATGCAAATCCTACAACTTACATCTTGGTTACGAAATTGCGCACTGCTTCCAGTGTTGACAACTGCAACTGCTGGAGCAAGAATGGGATTCGCTTTTGCTACTGCTAATGCAGCACAAAGCAGCACCAACTATAAGTAAAAGTTCACCCATGATTATATTCGCATTTTTTGTTAAAATATTTAAAAATTTCATGTTAACTTACCTTCATGTCTATATTCGTTGTCAACCAACTCTTCAGTCACTGACTTTCTTTTAACACAGTTTATATACATTCCAAAACGAGGTTGACGTGATTCGATAGTCTTCTTTGATTGGTGGATGAACTTCAGACCTTGAAACATCATTCTGCTTCTAAGGCTTTTTGTGGTCATAACTGTATTATAATAAAAATAATAGATTTTGATAGTTTTAGGTCAACAGGTGAAAGTTTTTGGTTAGATATACTAAGCTTACATCTTTATTACAATCCATTCTTATCTTGCGCATCAATTGTTGTTCGATATGTTGTCCTTTAGTCTAAACCTTGATCTATATTTTGAATGATGAAAATGATTTAGATTATTTTTCTTTGTTTCTGATCTTAAATATATTCGATCGCTATTATATATAATTTACAATGTTTTGATTAAAAAAAAGTATAATCGTTTAAGTTTGTTTATTACCGAATTCCGATTTTTTTTAAACAAAAATAAACATTATTTATTAAGAAAAAATTCAATTTTTTATTTTGAAAGTATAATTAATATTTCTTAATCTATACAATCTTGAAATCGAAAATAACTAAAACATAAATTCATTTTGAGTTATAATATTACAGAGATTATTTTATATCTTTTGATGGCATTTAATTTTAGGTAGGTCTTACGGTGTGCTTCAGTTTATACTATATATTCTACATTTACGTCTTATTTACAGATAATATTAATAGATGATTTAATAGATTTATTATCTTAAATTTTTTGAAATATTATAAATACAGTGGTATCAAAAATCTACCGAATAATTCATTAATACATCGGTCTTAAAATTATACATTTATTCAGTGATAAAAATTGAATAATATCAATAATTTTGATATTATTTTGTGTAGGACAAATAAAGTGTTTTCCTACTCAAACTTAGTCATCAGAGAACTGAAGAAACAATTAGAAAACCAGTCCTAACCTTGATATCGTGATAAAAATACTGAAAAAGGTGCCATCTCCCTTTATCCATTGCTGAAGACAAGTTTGTAATATAATATTCAATGCCATTGATCAAAATCACTTTACATTTTCATATATATATTAGTTAAAGTTTATAAATAAACATTTTAAAATTATCATTTAAAATATTTTCAGAACGAAATTTTACAGATTAAAAACATATTTATTTATTTTTTTATAGCCCAATATAATATTGTATATTGGTAAGTGAAACGTCAATATGTTAATAATAATCAAGGTCACGGGATTTCATAAACTGATCCGCATTCCACATCTTGGTAATTTCCATTATATTCGAGTGATGAAACAGATTTTCTTCGAGTACTGTATATTGTTTTATTATTTACTATTAATATAATATATGTATTTTCTCATGTTAATATGTAAAATTTGCAATTGTTTGAAATTAATTTAGATTTTACTTCTTATAAATCCTTCATAAATTAAATTTTTTTTATTGTTGAAGAAAATAAATTATTATCCATAAATTCCTCATCAAAGAACTTTGTTATGTTTGAAATTAATTTAGATTTTACTTCTTATAAATCCTTCATAAATTAAATTTTTTTTTATTGTTGAAGAAAATAAATTATCATCCATAAATTCCTCATCAAAGAACTTTGTTAAAAAAAACTCCTTTAACAAACTCACGAAATAACTCCTTCAATAAACTCATATTTTTCTAAAAATTAAACCTTTTCATCATTAATCTGTTAAAAATTTCGATCTTTATTAATCTAAATAACATTTATATTATAATGGAACCTATTTCTTATTTTTTCATCTTATAAAAACTAATAAAAATGATTTATACATCTAAACATTCTTTATAATCTTATAAATTTATTCTAAAGAATCACCGGAAAGAGAAATAAATATTAAATAACGAAAGTATTTTTCACAATAAAGTTTTATTTCATTTATTTTTCATTCCCAATTTCGTTTTAAAATTTTATTACAGCAATTTGAAAATCGAACAGATTCATATAACTTTCATTATATAAAAAGTTATTACTTGAATTTTGAAATATTTTGATTTAATTTAAATATATCAGTAATTTCACACAATAAACAATAATTAAATTATAATTTATATGCTATATATGATGGAAGACTTATCTATCCATTTCTATAAATATAAATATTAAATATTTTCTTATAAATAAAGGTTTAATCTTTTTAATTATCTAACATTTAACACTTCCACACGCACTGCCAATTCAATAGAATTAGAAAAGTTAAAAAGAAATATATTCATCAAAGATAAAGTATTTTCTTGCATCTTTAGAGCAGTTCGAGGCGAACGTGAGGAAATTCGGATAAAAAATTAGATGTAGAAATTAACTTTTAACTGAATTTTGCTATTTAAATCCACCTTTATTTCTATTTACTTATATATGAATAGTAGCATAAATTTAGCTGCAATATCTTTTATAAAAATTTTTTACATACACACATATTGTTGATATTATTCAATTTAAAGATATTAAAGTTGTATGATAATAAAAATATTCCAGAAGTCTATTTTTTTGTCAACAGATGACGCCAGGTAGATGTTCAGGTAGAATACTATGTGGCGGGGCGAAACAAGCCCTTCCACAGGCTGCCCACCCCTGCGGAGGGGTCAGCCGGATTGCGGGGCGAAAAAAGCCCTTCCACAGGCTGCCCACCCCTGCGGAGGGGTCAGCCTAATTGTGGAGGACGGGAATCGACGGGCCGGGCCCGGATTCCATGATAAATATTTTCAAGGGGTGAGACCCGGGATTCAAACCCGGGTCCTCCAGAGTGGAAAGCCGAAGCGTTTCCACGGATCAATCCGGCCGACTTCCAGAAGTCTATTGTCAGCGATTGTTAATAATATCATCTCGAACATAATAAAAATAAGTTACTCTTTCGATACATTTATCATTATAAATAGACATTATATCTGAAATATAAAACTTGTTTATAAATATATGAGAGTGATTTTTTAATTTTAATTAAAACGAAATTAAAATAAAATTCAAATTTGTAAAAAATTAACTTAATTCATTTGGTTTTCGATATATAACTAAAATTAACAGCTTTAGTATAGAAAGGAAGATTTTATACATAAAATATAGCTCCAAATTCGATATATAAAAATGATTTTATGATTTGGAACGTAATGCACAGAATTAAATATAGTTTATAATATAAAACATACTTTTACTTTAAAATTTAAGTTGTGCATTTTATTTTTAATATTTTGAATTAACTTTCTTAATTCGATATTTTTTTAATTTGAAGTTTTTGTAATTCTCAATTTCTTTAATGGAAATTTTGCAAAACTTGTAATGAAGCGCCATCTATTAATACAACGATAAATTTGTCGAATATAAATTTAAATAAATATTAAAAATATTAAAAAT
>AYEL01081207.1:0-42872 GCA_000484575.1 Olivierus martensii | reverse complement strand
TATTATTTTTTTACTTATTCGCATTCTTAGAAAAATAATACGAATAAATATAGAATAGAGATTATACAGCTAATTGGACAGTTATGTTATAAATAAATTTATTATAAAATAAATTTATTATCGCCATCTGAAAATGAATAATTAAATTATCATTTAAAATAAATATCTGGAAAAAATATCTTGCAGGATTTTGTTAAATACTTTTGAGTTTATGGTTGAAGGACGTTAGAGCGACGTCTAAATGAACTCAAGAAAGATATGCACAAATGAAAACTAACCACCACGCTAGCAATAGAAGCCTTTGACAAAGATCTAGATATTAAACGGGATAGCGCTAAAGTGGTTATTCCTTCCATTTAAAAGATTGAGGATTAATTATAAGATTCCAACCACTATATTTTTTATGAAAGATCTAGGCCTGACTTTTTTATCTCTATCTTTTATTTAGTTGCCAATCTTATTGGCCAAGAGATAATGCTATCGACAAATTAATAATAAGTAGTAAAATAAAGTGTAGTTGGTTTATTGCCCTTTGGACCTATTTGGGAATTCTTAGCAAACAATTTCCTTTGAAATTATTCCACTGTTTAAAATCTCAGCAGATCTCCATTAAATTAAAATAAAAAAAACCTTATATGGTGCAAGACAAACTGAAATCATTTAATTTCTCTAATATTTTATCACCATAACTTATAAATTATATTTTGTATAATCTATATTTATAGGTTAGGCTATATAAAATTATAAGCTTAATCTATATAAAATATAATATATAATATAGAAATATTTAAGCTGAAATGATCAAAATATTGCTTAAAATCTTTAAACAGCTCTTTCATCCAAATCTATTATGAAATCCTTTTAATGTTATTTATATAGACCAAATTTTTTGACTTATGACATTAAAATGCATATTATTTAAAGGATTTTTCATGCTGAGTTTGAAAATATGTTTGCAGATATGTAATATTTACAAGTAATTGCTGGATAACATCTATATATATCAGAGGGTAGTCAAACTTCATGTAATAACGAACCACATAAGAGAATCTCAAATACTTAAGAGACGTAATCAGTTTTTTTCTGGAGCAATGAGAGCCGCATCAGTTTTTTTCGGGTAATCTTAACAATAGTTTTAAAAAATTGTTTATTATATATTTCACATGCATTTCTTTCGTATACATTCATACTAGTTTCTACAACAAATGAACAAATTACATATATATATATATATTAATTTAAATATGTATTTGCTCCGTCTTAACTACTGACTTTCATGGTATGGAGCCACATTGAAGGTACCAAAGAGCTGCGTGTGGCTCGCGAACCGCAATTTGCCACCGTGGATATATATTCTTCGAAAAAAAGCTTTAGAAAGCTATTACACGACTGCTAAAATTATGCTAAAATTGTAATATATATTTATTTATTTCAAAATACAATGGTAAAAATAATGATGAAAAATATCTTTAGTCAAAACAATACTAAAGATATTTTTCAACATTGTTTTTACATTATACAGATATCCCTCCTATAACACGTTCTCCTACAATACGGTTTCGCTCCAACACGATTTGAAAATTGCGGAAACCCTCATATAACACGGTACTTCTTTGCGACATTTAATTAACCACATTTAGAAAATTATGTTTACTCTCCTACAACACAAAACATTTTCATTATTTTTTGTAAATACATAACTAGAGAGACACAATGCACACACACAATGCAATTATCAAGAAATACTCTGCTAAAATTAGTTATTAATGCAATTTCGCTAGTTTGACGTGAGGGAGAAAATTATGTTTACTCTCCTACAACACAAAACATTTTCATTATTTTTTGTAAATACATACTAGAGAGATACAATACACACACAATGCAATTATCAAGAAATACTTTGCTAAAATTAGTTATTAATGCAATTTTGCTAGTTTGACGTGAGGAGAGGATACTCAGTCTATTTTAGACTTTGATTTGAAATTGAATTAATTTTGTGATTGCGTTAATTGTCGCCATTTGAGTATTTTGTGTCCCAAACGTATAGTTCTTGGATAGAAGTAAGTTTTTATTCTTCAATAGAAGAATGTGAAAGAGAAGAAAAACGTTTTATTCATAATTTTTTTTTAGGGGTATTTTCTAAGGTAACGATTGTTTTATAGCGGGTTGTAGCGGGTTAGATTACAGATTTTGTAAACATAGTAGAAGATACACAAACTTTAAATGTGGGAAAAAGTTCAGAAAGTGAAGTTGATTTGTTAAAAAGAAAAAACGCTCTCATTTTTAATGAACAGCGATAAAGAAGATATCATTATTAAATGAATGTTATAGAGGCTGTAGACTATACTTTTTTCTTTCCTTTTGTTTGATGTATATTATTTTTCTAGGGTCTTACATATATTTTTTTCTTTCTTCATGTTTCGTATTATTAATATTCTTAATAAAAAATTAAGTTCCGTATGTGGAATTAAAAAGTTATTTATTTTTCATTGGGTTTGGAACGTATCTCTCCTTTTTGTATTGGCTCTGGATCTCATATAACACGGTTTCACACAACACGCTGTTTTCCAGGAACCTCTCTACCGTGTTATAGGAGGGATATCTGAACTCAGTAGCAGCTCGTGATTTGAAATCGTGGGGGTGCTGCAACATCGAAATATGCATACACACTGTAAATACAATGTATACGTATTTGGATAAAATAGTAAAATTATGATAAAAATGAATAAAATATTGTTTATTATCGATAAAATTATACAGTTTAGTATAATTCAAAATGTTATGTCTTAATGTCCAAATATTTAAAGAGACGGAGTAAACACGATAAGCATTACGAGCAGCTACTACTGGCGCAACCTGCATATAAACAACAGTGGAACTGCGCGACGGACAGTGCCGCTTTATGATAATAGCTCGCATCCACGCATTGTCATTATGACGTGAATGTGCTTGCGCGTGGAGCAGCTACTACTGGCGCAACCTGCATATAAACAACAGTGGAACTGCGCGACGGACAGTACCGCTTTATGATAATAGCTCGCATCCACGCATTGTCATTATGATGTGAATGTGCTTGCGCGAGCGTGTGCGAATAGCATGACTATGTTCCTGTATGGAAGATTAAGAGTGATCAACACCAAGGAAGAATCGGTTCCTTACGACTGTGTTTCAGCTAGAGATTCGAATTGTGATGTCTTCTGGATCATCAGGGCTTACCTGTCGTTGATGAGGAACATATATGACTGTTGAAAACTCTGAAGCTGTCTTTGGAACTTTTCTATTACCGAGTTGGTATTCAACTTTTTCTTCATTGTTTTTTTTATATTTGTTTTATGTTAACAAATAAGTGATAATTTAATTTGTGTTAACCCTTTCAACATCTACAAATACGGCACTGTGTTTTCCACAGTACCATTAGCGTCCTTCGCTCTCCTAAGTATTACAAGATAGATTTTTATTATTTTTTATACAAAATATGAGAATTGTTTAGGATTTTTGATGATAAAATTAAATATTACAACCAAATACAGTGGGTAATCGGTTAACGAACATAATCCGTTCCAAGACAATGTGCGTTATCCGAATTGTTCGTTAACCGATCATCGATTTACCATAGGTTTTTACGGGAATTTGATTAATTCGTTCCGGAGACCCCCCAAAAAATAAAAATAAATAATTATATAATTTCTTACTACGTTTATTTATATGTAGTAACAATATAATATATACATACATAATCTTGCATTTTCATCTATATATTTATTTTCCGATAAAAAATCTGTCCAACAACTATAATATATACATACATAATCTTGCATTTTCATCTATATATTTATTTTCCGATAAAAGATCTGTCCAACATCGATTGCTTTTCTTTCCCCTTCAGGATTTTTCGGAAGTGATTAATAGTATTGTCGTGGTAGAAATCCCAAGCCTATTGACCTCAACCTGGTATGGGTGCCATTTTAATTCTCCTTCAGGATTTTTCGGAAGTGATTAATAGCATTGTCATGGTAGAGATCCCCCCAGCCTATTGACCTCAACCAGGTATGGGTGCCATTCTAATACCAAAATATTGTAAAATCTCTCTCTTACCTTTTTTAATAAAACTTTGATTTGTTTTACATTGTCTCAGAGTTCATTTTAATGGGGAAAAACTACTGTTCTTACATCCTTACCCATAAGTGCATGAATTCGCAAAGTCTAAGCCTGTCATTCCATTAGGGTAGTTAAGCCGAAATATCCTCATGGAATATTTTTATCTGGTGGCGGCCACTTATAGAGCCGCCATCATCACAGGCTGGCCAACACCGTTGATGGAGTCAACCGGAAGATTGAAGGATGGGTTTCAACGGGCCGAGCCCAGATCCCTCCTGAAAATTAAAAGAGTGGATCCTCATGGAATATTTTTATCTGGTGGCGGCCACTTATAGAGCCGCCATCATCACAGGCTGGCCAACACCGTTGATGGAGTCAACCGGAAGATTGAAGGATGGGTTTCAACGGGCCGAGCCCAGATCCCTCCTGAAAATTGGAAGAGTGGAATCCCCGGATCCTCCAGAATGTTAAGCCACAGCTTTACCACGCAGCTATTGGGCTGACCTGTCATTTCGTCAGTCCGCGGGTCCCAAAGTTTGTTCTGTGAGGGTTTTTATGTTAACCGAACATAAAAATCTTTGCAAAAAGTGTTCGTCATCCGATTTGTACGTTATCCTAACTGTTCGTTAACCGATCATCCAGTAACGCAGCCATTGGGCTGACCTGTCATTTCGTCAGTCCGCGGGTCCCACAGTTTGTTCTGTGTGGGGTTTTTATGTTAACCGAACATAAAAATCTTTGCAAAAAGTGTTCGTTATCCGATTTGTACGTTATCCGAACTGTCCGTTAACCGATCACCCAGTGGTATAAATAAATTAATAAATATATCTATATATCGAGAAAAATTCGGGTACTGCAGTTCCACAGTGCCTATGCACGAGCCGCCCTGATTATACTGTATATTGATTTCCGTTATTGAAGATTAGCTGAAACTGTTTATCGTCAGCGATAAAGCTATTGAACAATTGAGTAATGCATACATAAATTGATCATAATGCAACAGAAACTAAGACATATGCTGATTATACTGTATATTGATTTCCGTTATTGAAGATTAGCTGAAACTGTTTATCGTCAGTGATAAAGCTATCGAACAACTGAGTAATGCATACATAAATTGATCATAATGCAACAGAAACTAAGGCATACGCAGTTTGAAGTTAAAATAGTTGGTTTAAACTCACGAAATTATTATATTTTTAAACAGAATCAGTTAAAATGGGTATCACAAATGAACATCCTGCGATATCGTATAATATGTTTTAGTCATCATGGGGCATCTTATTTATTAAAACTGTCATTCCATTAGGTTAGTTAAGCCGAAATATCCTCATTGAATATTTTTATCTGGCGGTGGCCACTTATAGAGTCGCCATCATTACAGGCAGATCAACACCCATGATGGAGTCAACCGGAAGATTGAAGGATGGGTTTTAACTGGCCGGGCCCAGATCCCTCTTGAAAAATTGGAGGAATGGGACCTCCAGATCCTCCAGGTGGAAAGCCACAGCTTTACCATGCAGCCATCTGGCTGACCTGTCATTCCGTCAGTCCGCGGGTCCCACAATTTGTTCTGTGAGGTGTTCGTTATCCAAACATGTGTTTGTTAACCGAACATAAAAATCTTTCGCAAAAGTGTTCATTATCCGAACTGTTCGTTAACCGATCACCCACTGTAATAGAATTTTTTCGATATAAAACTTCCACTTCTAACTTATAAATCTATTTTACTGTACTGAATTTCAATATAATTTATCAAAATACTTTAAAGTTTAATAATTTTCAATTATTTCATGAAAAATAGTTGTGGATTTTTTTTCAATATCTTCTATATATTTTGCAATTATTATAAATTTGATGTGGACAATAAAAAAATATCACAGGCCTATGAGTTTGAGACTGCTGATTTAAAGAAATCATTACAAAATAAATGGAATAGTATCAGCCTGAGCTGATTACAATTTATTTATCTTATGGTGATTTCATTACAGTGGTTCCATTTATATACATATGAGATTTTTATTTTCAGTAGGGGAAAGGGTGGAATTATTTATCATTATTGGTTGGGGTTAAGATTGTGTATTAGTAGAGAATTTTACACTTGTTTTCTTGTAATATATTGATGATAGATAGATACTCAAAAATATTTTATTTAAAATTTTTTGGTTTGAAAAATAAGTTTGTTGTTTTTTATTTGTTTTATCTAAACCAGGACTTAGTTTATTTATAAAAGATGAAAACAAAATACTGTACATGTAATATAGCACTTTCAATAACTTTGCAAGGGATATTACAATAATTTATGAAATACAGAGGCATATAATATAACTACTATTTTTGATATTTGAGAGGAATGGTTCATAATAAATCCCCAATTCATCAAGCCTATGCATATCTCTGTAGTAGTTTGATAAATCTTTTGAACTTTCATTTTACAAAACACTATTCAATTGCTGTGTAATTTTTGAAAATAATATGGCCTTAGGCTTACATTGCCATTAAAAATTTATTTCTACTTATAATATAGATCTTTTTATTGTAAAATCGGAATAAAAATAAGCAATAAGCATACTCTGTAAGATCTTTATAAAGAGACACTATTTGAGAAATTCCATTTTCTCTTTTGATCTGTACATATTATTAAATAAATATTACAATTTCACATTCATAATTCCAAATGTCAGTATTTTTATTAATTAATGGTAAGTATTTTGCAAATTAAATGTCAATATCAAATTGCATTTTATCAGTACAATTTTGTTTATTTGGTTGGTATAATTCTGTTTTTTGGTCAATAAAATTTAAATTTTTGTCAGTATAATAAAATTTCAGTAATATTTTTAGTTGGTATTTTTTACTGGTTAGTATCTTTGTTGGAGCAAAACTTTTTATTATTATAAAATGAGAGAAAATATGTGTATAAAAAAATGGTTTATTATATTAAAGAACAAAACATAAAAATGCAAAATAATATATTTTTGTTACTTAACGAATTATCAAAAAAATACTAAATATTAACATATATAAAAGAAACTTACAATATAATATTAAAGTAAAAAAATGTTTAATCAATCAACTGAAAGAGCTTCGGTTGCTAAAAGATTGGTACTAACAATTAATGGTGTACAATGGAAAAAATTTTTATTGTCTTCTCAAGATGCCATTTCATGTTTGTTTTCAATTAAATATGAACAATGCTGGAATTTTTAAATTTCTCGATGGAAATATGCGTCACAAGTGTTGATAGATTGCAATACATTTTTTGGTGGAATAATTTTGACATTTTGGCAGATTTACATCATCACAAAATACTTCATCAATAATATAATAATGAGTTAAAATAGTTGGTTTAAACTCACGAAATTATTATATTTTTAAACAGAATCAGTTAAAACGGGTATCACAAATGAACATTCTGCGATATGGTATAATATGTTTTAGTCATCATGGGGCATCTTATTTATTAAAAAATAAATAAATAAATAGAATCGGCTTACATAATTTCATGTAAATTTTTAAGTGCAATATATGTAATCTGTACATATGCATTTTGCATATGATTTGTAATACTATACGATAATGCGATTATCTTGATACAGTTATTCATATGATGTGACTACTATATGACTAATAGTTAACTACTACATTCTTGTAATAAAATACTGAACGTTATTATACGCTAAACAGTTGATTTCTTTATTTCTGTAATAAGTTAGTCAATAACTGCTATATTTGACTTATTCATCGTCTCCTTAAAGGAAATAGAGATCTGGGATATTTAATGATGATGTTCGTGGTTAATCTTACCAAGTTAGAACGTTTCCCAAATAGTCAATAACTGCTATATTTGACTTATTCATCGTCTCCTTAAAGGAAATAGAGATCTGGTATATTTAATGATGATGTTCGTGATGTTCGTTAATCTTACCAAGTTAGAACGTTTCCCAAAGATCTCTACCAAAAACAAACTTATTCTAATACACTAGTAAAAAATAGTGTATAGGAATAAGTAGGAACTAAACTATAACTAGTTTATTACTATACTAATTCCTACTTATTTAGTAGGAACTAATATAGTAATAAACTAGTTATTTTTAAAATTACTATAAGGCTACAACAATTGAGCCGCTCACTTGCCAAATCGATTAACTCCAAAATAAAGAGAAAAATGATAAAATAATATAGATTGTTTTTTAGAATTCACTTTAAAATATAAATTCAAATAAACATTGTAGAACATATAGCTTTTATCTAGCAATATATAAAATGCATAAGATAGTATATCCTTGAAGTAATCGTTATTTTTATTACAATTTTTGTGTGACTGATAGAGTTAATCGATTTGGCAAGTGAAATAAATAATAATAATACCATCGAACTCAATCTTCAAAATATTTTAAATATAAGTTATATAATGCAGTATATATTTCAAATGTTTTTTTTTGTATTATTACATTTCTTTCCAATCAGTGAGATTACTAAGAAGCGGGGCCAGTTCCAACCTTGGGCTGCAACAACACCTGTGGAGGGGGGCCGGATGGTGAAGGGCGGGATCTCCGGGCCGGGCCCAGCACCCCGAAAAAACTTTTCAGGAGATGCCGCATCCGGGACGCCAACCCGGATCCTCCTGCGTGGCACGCCAATGCGTTAATTAAGATTGGTTCCACTATCTTCCGCTTGCGAATTTCCACAGTCGCAGTAAGCTTCGCTTTGCCCAGGATTCTTAGTGCTGTTCCCATGATTCATTTCGTGTAAAACAAAATGAACGCTAAGTAACGAAAGGCGAAATGATGATAATAGCTTCAGAAAATGAGGAAACTGAAACAAAATCGAGAAAGGGAAAATACTGGATCGGAAATATTTATAAGAAGAAATATGAATAATGTTTCTTTGCAATTTTGATTAAACAGATGAGATTTAATGCCCAGCCATCTTGTCTGTCAAGGTTGCCAATAATTCAACGTCACAAAATGCATGGATTTCATTGGTGGATGTCATCTCGATAGATTTTACCGCCGCGGTTCCATGCTAGTGGGAAACAACTTTTAGTCGCAGTAATCGAGTTATGATCGCAATAGTCTCCATATGGTCCTCCTAATTTTTGTATTTAATCATCTTTTACTTTGTTTAATATAATAAATTATTTAAACTTACAAAGGTTATTCTAGTTAATATCCACATATAATAGTAACCGATTAATTATTTTAATTTTTTATGACAACTTGAACAGCTTGCCATTATTATCTAATATATATGCTACGGTACTTAAAAAATTACTTAACTAAATTCTTATTGTCGTATCCTAGATGACTAAAGAAAGAACTTGACTAAAATCAAAAAATTTATTGAATAAAAACTGGTTAACCAAAACTTTCATGTAGGCGGTATCGCACCTTCGTACATGTCTCTCAATCGATTCTTCCAATTTAGTGATTTTAAAAGATGTTAAAATGTAATTCTAACTTTGAAGGGTAAATTCAAAAAATGTCTTAGATATAATATGACACTTATAAATGTTTGAATCGCATTGTTGTATGGTTTACATTAGAATATGGAGTTAATCGAATTGGCTTCTGAAATAAATTATTTATTATTCACTGGCCAGTTAATCAAATTGGCTTCTGAAATAAATTATTTATTATTCAATGGCCAAAATTTTTTGTCATTTACTGGTATTAAGCGCCTAACTATTAAGGAAATTTATTTTTAATATAAATAGTTGAGTCAATCGAGTGTTTTGACACTAAAATTTAAAAAAGGAGTCAATCAAGTGTTTTGACACTAAAATTTAAAAAAGTTCAAAAAGTGGAGTTAATCGATTTGGCTTGTGAACGGCTCAATTATTAATTAGCAATAACCACAGAATGCCGTCATATATTTAATATAAAACAGGCATTTTCTTATATCTATTAAATCCCTTTAGATTTGATATATAGTTTCAAAAATGCTACTTTAATTTATTCAAAAAATAATAAAAATATAAACTTTAATATCTAATGCGATTCAGTTTCATGCTCGAGTTTTATTGTTTGGCTATTAAGTTCGAAATATCAAAAGTTTAGTTGCATAGATTTTCCAGAAAAATAATATTTAATAAATTGACTTTTCAAATCATAATTATCAAATAAGTTCCTCGTATTGTAACATTTTATATTGTACATATGCATTTAATGTTATTTATGGGATTTAGATAAAGATACTGCATATAGATAAATACATAATCAGAAAATATACTTTAAAAATTGAAATAATTGAAAAAAATTGTGGTCTGCATTTATATAATTTAAGATCTTACGATTTTACTGATAATTTTGCTGTTTGCTTTTTATGAGATCTCTTTCTAAGATCATTAGAATTTAGTAACTTTCGTTAGTTTTTAAATTCATCTGTAAGAGATATTTTCTTCTGGTTTTTATTTTCACTTCTTTCGTAGATGGTTCTGACATACTGTAGATTGTTACAAATACCGAAACACCTCTTATCAATAAATAATATGCAAAAGTAACAACGTACAATACTTATGTTTTTGTATTTGGTTGATTTTTGTTAATGTTGTTCTTTTTTAACTGAGGAAAAATTAGATTATCATCGAAGATTATTCTTTAATTTCCTCTATAATAAAATTCAGGAAATTTTTTTTTGAAAAATAATTTTGATATAATTTCGTTTAAGTATTTTCCTTTACAATAAAAATTTCGATTTCATTTATTTTTATTTCCCTTTTTAAAATATGGTATATCTTATATATTCTTTCAAATTTCAAAAGATCGTCATTTTACAAATAAATTTCTTACATATATAAATTTGTATTTAGGAACTGAAGGCCTATAACAAATATTCTTATTTTTCCCTCTCTATGTATTTTTTAATATGGCTAAGATATCATCAAAATTACAGAACTCTTAAAATAAAGAACTTGCCATTTAATTATAGTATCAGATTGAAACTTCTCAAAAGAAAAAAGAGAAAGAATTCTCTTCTCATTGGAGAAGAGAATTACATTCCTTTATAATGAAAATAAAAGACAATAAAATATATTAACTGAGTTAACTAAAATGAAGAGAAATCGTTGGCCCTCTCAGAATATAAGAAAATCGAGAAATAGTTAATTTAGAATATATAATGCTGTATTGGAGAAAAACTTTTATTCGTAGTCTCAGTAGGAATAATAAATACAGTAATTTAGCATAAAGCAATATATAACGAAGAAATTGGCTAAGTGAATCCAGGTAGAACAATAAAATAATTGAATGAGGAATAGAGTATCTAAAAATATAAAAAAATGTAGAGTACTTCAAAAAAACTTTTTATTTCAAAATGATTTTTGCTTCTTTCTAAATTTTTTGATTTCATATTTCACTGAAATATTCAAAATTCTAATTCTAGTTGAATTTGCAATGCAAATTAAATTATTCTGGGAAATATGCTCGAGGAGAACGATGTAATTATATTAGTAATTACAGTGGAATAAAATATATATATATAAGTACAGTATGTATATAATCTATACATGAATATTGATATTATATAAGATAGTAATGGAAAAATACAATACTGTATGTGCAAATATTTTTTGCATTTTTTTTCTATTTTATGTGTTCACATAAAATGGAAGTATTGACAAAGTAAACAAACTAAATCATTTTAATTAATAAAACAGCTAATAAATTTCACGTATTTTGATAAAAAATACAACTGTTCAATAAATCATTTAATTTAGTAGGATAAAGATAATAATATACAAAAAAATTTATTTTTATAGATAAACTGTTTCTGCATAAACAGTTAAATTATTGTTTTGTAATTAATCTGATAAAACTATGAAATTTTAGGTGAGTAAACTGTCAAATAAAATAGTGATACAAAAATAAAAAATAATTAGAAAGTTACTTTTAGATATGTCGAAATTAAAATTGAAATTTTATCTTGCCATTCATTGATGAATGATATATTTTATATTCTAGAAATTTATTGACAAATCTCAAAATCTTTAAATCAATCTAATGCTTTGTTTTAATAGTAAATAAGTGGAGTATTTTGGATAATTTTACTTTTATATATAAGAACTGTCATTAGATAAATCCATTAGCCTATATCTCTTCTGATGTAGAATTGCAACTTATCTAAAAAAACTTGTACAGTATTCTTCATTTTAAAATTATAAAATGTAATATAAAAATTATGTAATGAGTAATATAACATAATTTTCTCAATAAACGAAGAAGAAATTGCGTAATGTAAATGACTTAATTTTATGAATAATCGATTTGCTTGGTTGAATTTTTATTTATATAATAAGCTACCATACAGTATATAAAAATGTATTTTATAAATAATATGAATGTTTTTTAAATAGTTGTATTTTAAAAATTAAATAAATTTAAAACGCATTTTAAATAATTTTGTATTATAACAAATTATTATTATTATTATTATTATTAATTAAGTATAAATTACAGGAAATCTGTCTGACAAAATAATTATTTAAGTTCTGTAATTAAAAATATTACATTAAGAGGTACATTTTACATATATAAAATACATTTCTTTTCCTAAAAAAAAGTAGAACAAATCTTATCTAAAATGTCATTTGACTAAAATTTAACGCAAGGATTCGAGTAGGAAAATTGACGCAGTACAGTTTTTTTATTTTTATTTTGAATTTTAATGTGTTGTTAGACTGAATTATAGTCACAGTAAGAGATATTCCCTAGTCACGTGATAGTCACGGTACCAGGATCTTGGCTATTACTAGTCTGTCACCGACATCTCTTCAATCCGAAAATAAAGTCGGAGCAAGTATAAAATCAAGATGTGTCATTGACGCGACGTACACTTAGCATCAAGCCATGTCGATGATCAAGGTAAGAATGAAATTACATTCTTCGAAAATTACCATTATATAATATCTCTGTTTTGATTTTTTTTGAACTTGAATAAGAGCGAATAGTTTAAACTTTTTTTTAATGCTATGAATTTTAGACATTTTAAATAAAAATATTCAAATTTCAATTTCTGTCCAATCGCAGGTTTTGATACTCGGAGCATGCGTTGTAGCGGCTTTGGCCCGCTCTTATTACGACGACGAATTCGACTCTAATAACTTTGTTCCATCAGCTGAGGATTGGGTAGAGCATTCTATACATCGTCGCTCGGCTTTTGATTCTGATGAACCATTATTGAGAGTTAGACGTTCTGGTCACGGTGTGGTTGGTCACGTACACACCTACGTCAAAACTGATCACGATGGACACTTCAAATGGGGTGTTAAGCACAGTGTAGGAAAGAAATACGCGGGACATCATCATCATTAAATATTTCGACTGGATTTGGATTGAACTCTCCTCAATTTTTCTGTATTATATGTAATTAAAATTATTTTATGTTTAAAGTTATTTTATTTATAAAAAATTTCTTCGTTTGATATCTAAAATACGACACCATACTATAAAAATTGAATCAAAACCTACCATTCTGTCTACGGAGAAAGAATAAATTGCACGATGAATTTATCAATACTGTATTAAAAATTGTTTTCCAAAAAAAAGTTTTTAATTCTTTGATTATATAAACAGGATATCTAGAAAGATCTACAATGATGAAAAATAGCTAAAATTCATCAAATATTTAGAGATTGTTCTAGAATTCTTATGAATGAAAATCGAAAGGAATATACAGTAAGTTTTTGAGATGAGCTCTATGAGATCATTTTTATAAAACCCATCCATATTAACATGATCTTTTATGGAAGTTTTTGTTATTATTTGACCTCATGATATAATTTCTGGGATAATTTTAAAATATCTGTTGATATCTCTATGAACATCAATCCATTTGTATAAATAATTAAATTCGACATGCTATTTAGAATAATATCAAAATCAGATTACATTATACTATATAAATGTTAATATAACACTTTAAATAAATTATATAATGTCTAAAAACTGCAATTCTCAAGAAATTATGAGTTTCGTCACATTTGCGGCAAAAGAAACTTTTATCATCAATAAAGTCGTATCGAGCTAGACTTTTTAACTTAATATTGTTTAATTCTTAATTTGTATCAGAATAATAATTACAATGTATTCCTGTTCATTAATAAAACAACAACAAAGTATTTCTTCATTTTAATAAAAACTCATCATTAAAACAGTATAAATAATTATAAATTTGTTAGTTTGCATGTTATTCTTCATACCTTTTCGTATGGACAAAAAGTTCAAGGTAACATTTAAGTATTACACTTTATAATATTTAGTGATGCCCATGAAAATGAGCCACGTGATGATGTCCAAGTGGTCCTCCTTTAGTAATATGAGTGGAATGAGAAATACCTTTGTAATTACCCCACGCATCTTGAGCAGCGTGTCGAGAAAACGCTAACTGGTCTGTAGATCCAAATCCGGCTTTAGCATTATATCCATGATGAGTTACATGTCCATTTTGATTAATTGCTGAAAATCCAGGATGGAATTTAGTTTCTGTAGTCTGTGAACCAGTATGCAATTCACCTATTCCGTGTCCGTGAAAGCCATGCTCTTTAGCAACCGTGTGACGACTTCCTCCACCCCATTTATTAATATCGTGATGCGATTGAACTAATTTAGCACCATGAGCTAAACCACCATGCAAATGATCTGCTCGAGCTTGATAAATTTGATGACTCGCAGAATTTCCGAATGGGTTAACTGCAGCTCCGCTGATTGCTTCATGAACTGCTGCATGTCCAGGAAGATTCTGAGATTTGTAATTGCGCTGCTGAAAAGCTGCTTTACCCCATATTGGATCGACATGACCACTGCTCTCGCCGCTATGAACTGCTGCTTTTCCTATAAAGGGATTGAGATGAACAGCATGATGGGAATGTTTCAGATCGGTTTGTCCCGAAAATGGATCATGATGCGAGGCTTGAACGTGATGCTGAATGGTTTTTCCTCCAAAAATATCGTGAGAAATGGCTCTGTGTTCTTTAGCTAATCCGTTATGACCGATGGGATGCACTGCAGTATGAACAACATCTTTATGAGGCAAACCGTGACCTAAAATTGGTCCTGGACCTCCATAATGAAGGGGTGGATGTGCTGAAATCAGCAAACACCACGAAAGCTGGAGAAGAATCTGTAAAGAAAAGAATAAATTAATTAAAATCTATTTGGATTTACCTTCTATCTTTATAAGTATCAAAGCAGACATACAGTTTTCCACATGTCTGAACTGTATTGTTCTTGAAAATTAATAAAAATTATTTCTATGCGATTTATGCCTCTTTATATAGTCACTTTACCGTGTTCTTCAATCCTTGACCCAATTATTTCGGTGACATTACTGTCTATCCACTCCTAGGTATATACACGCATAATATATATATTTATTAAAAGAATATTAATTAAAATATAATTTTCACGTAAATAGTTTCAAAAATTTATTTGTATGATAATCATAGATAATAAATAATAATGCGAAATATTTCATTTAAAATATTATTAACAGCATACATTTGATATTTATTTATTTTTTAATGGTATTAAGAAAGAAAGACTTGGAAGATAGAGAATTAAAATAATTAGAGAGTACAAATAAATTTCGATAATTAGAAAACAGAACTATAGAAAATATTGATCGATGAAATTATTTTCTCACAGACGAAATTAGGCCAAGGTCTAGAATCATTTTTATTGTCAATACTTGCCAAGCACTGTATATTCATTTTAGTATATTTTCGTTCTCAAGGTAATTGAGAGGTGTTTAATCACTTAAACTTCCTGCCTAACTATTGACAAACGCTTTACAATATATAATGAAAATGCTTTTGTTCTTTATAAATGCATATATAGCTAAAATAATCCGCAGGAAACACTAATCTGATATTTTTTCACTGACAATAATTAAAAGGTTATTTTAAAGAACAATAAAAATTTTTTCCATGATATTTCATACTTAAATTTTAAGAACTCATTAGTAAAAAGTAATATAAAGAGAATTATTATATCTATTAAATAGTCATTTAAATCATTAATTAAGTAAATAGCCTGATTACAAAATCGCGAGTAAATATAGCGTGCAACGTTATTTTCTATTTTATATCGCTATTTTTGTTTTAAATAGAAAATTTTTTTCCACGGATTGACAAAAGATAGTGTTTAAAATATATATATGATGTGGATGAAGGGTAAGACGTCATCCATAGAAAATCATTTGACGTCATTCAAAGAAAATATGTCGAAACATAATCCGTTATTATTAATTCAATAACATATAGAGGACGAAACTAAATATAATACAGTGGCTATTTTTGTAGTTTTGCTATTTTTAATCTCCTGTGTCATATTTATCTAAATAAGGATGAAATATTTAATTGTATAATTTTGAAATCATAAATCGGATATTAATTGACAGTTTAATTTGACAATTAATTAATTAATAATATATTTACTTAATTAATATTCCAGTTTATTTATTTTAAACGTTTGAATAAAAACAATTTATATACAAAATTACAAAATTTACGTACAAAATTAATTAATAACAAATGAATCTAAATGTTTTAAATATTAAAGATATATCTGTACAAATGATAAAATTTAAGTTAATAATCATTAATTATAATCGCCGAATTGTATAAAATTTATAAAATAAATAAATAATCTCTAGAATCTAAATTGTTGTAGAGATATAAAACGATCCTAAATTTATCGACGATTGGATTATTTATATCTCCAGCTTTATTAAAAATTAATGATATTTTAATTAATTAATATATAAAAATTTTATCATTAAATTATATCATTAGAATAATAATGATGCAAAATAATTGGAATTTTTTATTGACAAAAATATTTAGCATTTCTCATATTGAAAGACGTTTATGTTTTTAATACATACTGTTTGATCAATATTCCAATTATTTCTGGAAATGATTTCGACATCCATTTTCAGATTTTCATATTAAAATAATAAGTAAGATTTAAAATAATTTTCTCAAATTAGACAAATTGTCATTCAACTCTTCTTTGTCAATAGAGAGACGTTGTCCTTGATATGATAAATTCAAATACGAAGTAAAAACTTGAAAGTGTTATTTGAATTTATTCAAAGTTCCAATAAAACTTTCTCCTTGTAGATTGCCAAAATATGCTGTTTATCTTTCATGCAAGAAAGTATTTCGGGCAATAATTTTATGCTATTCTTGAATATATTGTAATCTATTTGATTTTGCATACTGTCAAATAATGATATGAAACCTGATTAATATTTTTGTGATTTCTGTATGGTTTATGGTGCAAAATAAATTTTTATTTGTATCACGAAAAATAGCAAATGATATTTAAGCTATATTTTCATATCAAAATTAGCTTTATGATATGAAAATATCAAAGAAAAGATGACTTCTAAATTTTCTATATAGTATGAAGTTTTAAAAGCTTTTTAAATTATCTTCTTTTATCGAAATACAACTAAAATGTGCTAAGCTATTTTACTGTTTTTTAAAGAAAATATATTTAAATTTTTATGTTATTTTTAATATGTTCAATTTTCTTTAAATGAAATTTTCCTAAAAAATAAAAAAAGACTAACTAATCCCAACACTTCAGATAGCAAAAAGAATGTCTGAAGTGTTGAGATTAATTTGTCTATTGATTATATAGTAAGATTTATATGCTAATAAAAATTATTTTAAATTATAATTTTCATCCGAAAATAAAAGAAATGTCGAGAACTTTCGTAAACAGAAATATCAAGTATGAAAGAAAAAATATTTTTCTTTGATTTCTGTAAGGAGAATACAAAAACAAATGATTTAAAAATGTTTATAAAGTTTTCGTAAAGTCTAATAGAAGAAAATTTGTTTATCATCCCACTATAGAATTTACAAATGTAAGATTCAGCAATATAAGAGGTGATAAACATCAAAAGAAACAATTGAAAATATCAGTTTTAGTAGATCTAACGACAATTTTAAAACAATAATTAAAACTTACCAATTACATTTTCTTATTGAATTTACTTCTTAAGAAATATTTAATTAGAAATTTTTGAATTTTGAAAGTTGATTGGAACTATTCAAATGCTTAAACTTAGTGCATTTTTGATTTTCCAATAATGCGTTGAATGATGTTCAGTGGATGATTTCATAGCGTGAACTGCATCATATTCATGACCTTGATGATATTGCTATTTTTTCAAGCAGAAGACGGCATACGATATCGGTCTCGGCATTCCTGCTGAACCGCTCTTCCGATCTATTTTTTTTATTTATTTTTTTATATTTTATTAAATATCATACTGTACTTTTTTGGCCCACATAACGAATAAAGTACAAATTTGGTTCAAATTATAAAATTTAAATTAAATTTGTTTAAACCAAATTACAAATTTTCTATTTGATTGAAAAACAGGTATAAAATGATCTTATACTGATTAAAATATATTTATGAATAAATGCACTTAAAATTATATAAGCACAGTAATTAAACAAGTAGCCTACTATTAAAAAATATCTATCTAAATCAAAATATTTCTTATATTAAATCCTAATGCTAAGTATAATATTCAGAAATAATTAAATATTTTTCCTATTTCGTGAGATTTATTACAGTTCATTACACACAAACACAAAAAAATTACTGATATTACAATATCAAATAGCATGTTTATTTCATGATTAAAGTTGAAATTTTCCTTAGAACTCTTAACATATTTATACAATGCTTTATAATATCGTCCAAGAATGATATTATTTTTATTCTTTAATAAATAGTTTAATCCTTAGTACAAAATTCACTAAAACATCTTAATATATTTTCAATGCGTATAAACATCTTGATTAACCTCTCACTAATCGTAACTCCAGTGTTTAGTATATAAGATATCAGTAATGCACAGACTGCCACCCTTCGTTGATTTATTGGCGACCCTTCTCACTATGTGTTATTTTAACAAGTCACACAATGAACAAAATATTATTTGTAAATTTTCAGATAATATTTTTCTGATGTGAAATTATTTTTACATTGGTTCGATAATAGTGTTTTTAAGCAATAAGGAAAAAATAATAATCATATTTGTCATAAATAAACATTTTTTATTTTTTCTGTATTTGTGTGAGAAATAGGTAATTTAAAAAATTGTACATTCGCACAAGATAGCACTACTGCTTAATTAATGAAAATTTAGAATCAGTTTTGCGTTTGGCTACTACAAATGTCGAACCTAACAAAAAAATTATTAAATCAAATCAATGGCACTCATCCAATTATAAATTTTTTGTATACTTTTGATTACGTTTCTTTGTAATGTGTAATTCATGAACATGGCTTGTTTGATGGCCCTTCTATAAGTCATAGTGAATTTGTTAGGCCCTTGGTTTAACAAGTCTGTGCATCCCTGGTATACAACAGTACATGAATATAATGTATTATAAACAAAGGTCAAATTCATTTTAACCAATTTTATCATATCAAATTTTTTTTAACTTTATTTTCTATCCTTTAAATTATTTAAATTATATAATTTTTAAAAGCTTCATTATTTGTTAGGGTAAAACGGGGGAATATGACCAGTCGGGGAAAATGGCCAATTATAAGTTGAGAAGCATTTTTAATATTAAAAATTAAAAAATAGGTTTTTTCGGCAGGGGCATTTAATGTAGCATACAGTCGTTGATTATTAGTGCTAGATTAGTCGTTGATTAGGCAGTGCTGCTGATAATCGCAATTTTACTTGAGTATAAAATCCTTTCATACTCTAATCTTGGCAAAGATTAGAGTATGAAGATTAGAGTATTGTATATGATATGACACTTGAGTATAAAATCCTTTCATACTCTAATCTTGGCAAAGATTAGAGTATGTATGTGTAGCCATACTTTTGAAAAATCCCTAAAATATATCAAAAATTGAAAATTCCTTTTCCGCTATTGTCCCAATTAAACGAAAAGTTGTCCCAATTAAGCGTTTAAATTATGTATTAGTTTGGTTTCCGTTCTTTGAGATTGGCCCAATTATGCAGATGTCCCAATTAAGCAGAATCCATTGTATATGATTACAATATATTATTTGCTTATAATTTATATTTATTAAAATATTTGTATCTAAAGTATAAATTATTTTATTTTAGAACTTGCTTTTATGTTTTGGGTTTACTGTCTTCTACTCCAGAGGGTGCAGATTTACTGGCACAGTATGGTTGGGAAACTGTACGCCGTGCTCATGATGATAAATGGCCAATTGTGATTAATACTACAACATTGGATGAACATCTTCAGGATGATTGTAGATCATATACATGGTCAATTAGTAGTGGTGAAAGTGAATGGCTTGGAGAATCTCTATCCTCCAGTTTTTCATTTGTTACTAAGACCGAAAATGAAACATTATCTAAGTTTCCAAGCATGCCAAGTTCATATAGTTTAGATTTAGATGATACATTATTGCCTGTTAATAGGCATTCAGTGAGATGGAATGAAGATTATGGTGAAAATAGTATGCTTCCAAGTGTTCAAACCCTCCCATTTATAAATACTCATCAGTCTTGTCAAACTAGACCTCGTTCATCATCAGATTGCAGATCAAATGCTAATTCAGTTTATAAATTAGAATATGACAGTTTAGATAAAGAAAAATCTTTATCAAGACCTGAGGTGGTATGGAAGATTGGTTCAATTGATGTTATCAAAGATAGATCCAGTTCTTTTGGTGGAACTCAAGATGCTACAAACGAAAATGCAGTAAAAGAAAGAAGCATTAGTGATCTTGAAGTATCAAATAAGAAAGAAACTATGCCACAATATTCTCTTAGTACAAAAGGATTACGAAGTAGCAGTAATGAAAGTTCTCATACAAGTAAAAGTCGATCAGGCAGTTCTACAGATTCCACAACAAGTGGTATTAGTTCATGTGATTCAGTTGCACCTAGATTATATCATTCTGATCATGCACAGACATTATCTCCCATTGCTAGTTCCACATCCCTTAATACAATGTCCAATCGATCAACAACATGTTTAGATCACATACATGGATCAAATACATTTTTAAGACAAGCTTATGGAAATAGATCCATGTCATATATTTACAGTCCAAATTCACCTGATGGTTCATCGTGTACTTTCAGTTTTACAAGTGCCAGAGATGCATTGGGATATGTTACTCTAAAAGATATTCAAAGAAAGCGCATCCAATCTATGTCATTTGAAGAAGAAAAATCTAATTGGTTAGAAAAAAGAAATCTTAAATCACAGAGTTTAGAACCAAATATGCTTAACTGTCATGAACTGTAAGTATAAAATAATTTTTTAAATCTTAAAAAGTTTAATATTAATAGTGTTATTTTGTATAGTTTTAAATATAAAAGAGAACTATAAATTTATCATATAGCATTTGTCCAGAAATAAGAAAATTATCCCTTTATGTAATAGATGGAAAAGTTAAATTTCTCAAGTTTAAGCATTAATTTAATAGATAATAAAGTAGTTCTTAAGTCGGTCTTAAGCACAAGAAATGTGACCTTAATTAGGAGTAACATCTGTGCTCAGAGGATTCGACTGTTTGGATTCAGCTGAGAATATGGTTTCCTGTAAGCCACCTGTATCAAGCCAGTCTTCCATCTTATCCAGTAATGCAGGAAAATCAATTGAAGTGGCTCCAGAAGTATTATATATTGGTCTTTGTTTGCCCATTAATTGTCGAATGGTATTGTCGGTAAGTAAAATATCTGTAATTGCAAGTGTTTGTGACAATTTTGTGATATTACATTTTTATTTTTAGCTTCATGAATGTCAAGAATGTGGTACTTGCACACCTGATCCTACAAATGGTAATAATTAATATATAATCTAAACTTCCTTTAATCACTACTTATACTCGTGTAAAATATTTTCAATCCAACATAGCATACTAGCACTTAAGAAAAAACTTTATTTTAATATGTGCAATTTTAAATATGTAAAATAAAGTTTTTTCTTAACTGCTAATAGTTCTATATTGGATTGAAAATACAATCTATTTATAACATTTTATAATTTTATCTCAAAGAACAACATAAATATCATTTTTAAAATTTCCTTAAAATTACAATTATCAATAGCTTATTTAATAGAATTACAGGTAGTTCTTGATTTACAATGGGGTTCAGTTTGAACTATAAAATAGATTTGGTCAAAAATCAAAAATGTCAAGTTTATGAGTTTTTCATAGCTAATTTTACTAGAATACTCTATTATCTCAATAAATGTAAAGAACACTAAACTAAAAGAACTAGATACAAAAAAAAGCTTATCTCCATATATCAGTTCTTTGGTTGCAGGACTTGAATCACATTGATCAATCACAAAATTTCCTGATTACATCAATGTCATAAGTTTGAATCATTGTAAGTTGAGCACTATCTGTATTATATTAACAAGAATATAAATTTATTGATAAATTTTTATAAGTACATCCAATATTTTAATGTATATGATCCTTAAAAACATATCAATTTATTTTATTAAAAATGCAGTTAAAACTTTTCAGAAAAGAACTTATTTGGTAATGGATGAATATAAAAAATAAAAAAAATCAGTTGGTTATATGCATATTCTCTTAATGGTAATAAAATATCCTACATATCTTAAAAAAATATGTGCATTTATTTGCTATCATTCATACTTTTCCTACAAAATTTTACAATTCATTAAAACTATTCTGATGAACAGTTCAGTGGTTAAGATTTTTGCAGAACTTGTTCATTAAAAATTGATGATAACCTTATGTAAATTTCTTTTGCATATTGTAAGAACATCTGTAAGAACCAGCTCTCACCTCGATTGCTAACTCGAGGGGAGGCTAGAAAAATAAACAAGGAGGGGACTGTGGAGAGGGATTTGGGCATGAATTTCAGTTAGAAAGGAAGATAGATTAGAAGCTACTGGACACAGTGGATTTCCCTTTGTCTTATATTAAACATTACACACATTAAATTACAAATATTATTCTGATTATAAGCATGAATCATTCCTCAGATTCTGTATAAATTGAAATGTTTTTTATTCAAATTTAATTTTACTGATATCAAACACACAATGGAACATTATACATATTGATTGGGCTGTTTAATAAGTATATTTTACAGTCTCTGAAATAAATGTTTAATTACATCCCAAAGACTATATAAAGTCCATTGTTTTTTATTATGATTATATAAGAATTATTAAACTAATAAATATTATAAATTAATAGTTCACTTATTTAAAATGATTAGACTTAGCATTTTCCAACATGTGATACCAAAGTCAGTTTGTATGCATCTTTAATATTAAAATCATGATATACAGCAATAAATTTGATATAAAAATATATGTGATGTCCTCGGTAAAGACAAATAAGTGAAAAAACAATCATAAAATTTATTATTTTTGCCATTAAGTTGGTAATAAAAATTCCATTTTTTATAAAACAATTTGAAGTTAAGTATTTCAGAAAAATTTTAATATATAAATAAAAAATTATATGGAAGAAGATATATAACTATAGTTTTAAAATGAATTATGATTTATAATGATATGGAATGTTTGTAGAAACAAAAATTTTCACAAAAACATATACAGATTATTATTTTTTTATGAATTTATCACTTTAACAAACTAATGTACTTATACTTTAAAACATGAAAAACTAAACAGTTTTATTTACAGGATGTGCATAGTTTTAATTTTGATATATCTAGATTATGATAATTACTAGTATTTTATTATATAATTACAAGTAGGAAAATTCTTTTACATGCTACATATAATAATATAAAAGTTTTGTTTTTTTGTCAATTTCATAATTTTAATATCAAGAATACATTTTTAATTAATTTATAACATTAAAAAATTGTTCTAAAAATTAATTTTTACATTTGCAATATTTTTATTATTATTAAAAAGTTTAAGAATGTTTAGTAATCAGTCAACAACTATCAAAATAGGCCTTTTTTGAGAACGAATGAATATTTTTTCCTTTATTTTTATACATAATTTTCTTTTGTTTCTTCTTCTGTTGTTAAACATAAGATATTTGTGAAGATTTGAAAATTATATTAGAAAACCTTTCATTGGCATTTTTGGAATACAATTTCCATATACACTAGTTCTTTATAGTTAAACACAATGTTAATAATTTTATGGAATAATAATTTTTACTCTTGAAGGGTTTAGACCCTTCAAGAGTAAAAATATTTATTAGCAAGTGTTTTCAATACATTTTGTGCTATCCTTAGCATTCTAAACTGAATGCTGAAGGGCATAATGCTAATATTTTGAGCCATGGAAATATAAAAATTTAAAATCATTGAAAGTATTATCTGATTCAAAAAATTGCTTCAACGAATGCTGAAGGGCATAATGCTAATATTTTGAGCCATGGAAATATAAAAATTTAAAATCACTGAAAGTGATTTTAAATTTTTATATTATAGCTGGTCAAATTGAGTGTTTTCCCCCATTCAGTGGGAAGAAACCAACATAATTTTCAAATTTCTTTCTTCCTTTGCTATTTTAAAGTTGTTAGAATGCAAGCTGATTGAATGGACCCAGCTACTTCATCTCTGTCAATTAAATTCAGTAACAAAAAATCTTTAGCCAATTAAGGATTTAAAAAATTATATATTTATTACATAGTAAGCATTTTCTAAAGAAATATATATTTTATCAGATTTTAAAAACTCATCTAATACGTGGAAAGTACCAGAAAACCAATCTTCAAATGATCTTGTTCTTCATTCCATAGATAATTGCTTGGTATGCAAAAAATGGTATACACTCAAGAAAGTGGAAATTTCTGATATTACTACAGATGGTAAAAATTTTAAATTCTTGCTTTGCATAAGACAGTTTTTAAATAATAATAGCCCATTATTACTTCATTATCTCCAGAAACAGATGAAGATAGTTTATTTATAGAAAATCCTAAATCATCTAGTCCTTGTGAAAATAAAGCTGAAAATACAGTATCTTCTATAAAATATAAAGGAAGAGAGAATGTAAAATTGTTCAATAGTTCCATTAGTAGCAATCTTAGCAGTACAGAAGGAAGTAAGAATAAAATTTTCTTCTTTATTAAAACAAACATATTTAAAAATAAAATTAAAGATATATTTTCAGTTTCAGGAAATCATGAAGATTCTTCTTTGAATACTTCCCTGATTTATAAAGAAATTATGCGTTTTGTTACAAATATGAGTAGTTCTATTGCTCTTAAGTCATCAGAGCAAGGTCTTCTAAAGTAAGAAAGCCTATAAGTTTGTGAATATCAAAATTTTTTTTATAATATTTATATCTTTCTTTCTTTCTTTTTTTTCCCCCCAGTTTAAAACAGAAATTTCCAAAGATATTTCAGGATATATGTTTGTATACTGAAATCAGCTTGTATTTAGCAAATTATAGCTTCAGGCTTGGTGCGCGTCGATTTTTGCAAGAATTATTTTGGGATGCAAGTTTCCATGAGGTAAACATTAAAATTTTAAAGTGTGTAAAGCGCGAGAAATTCGTGGAACCAATTATTCGCGCTAATCGAGGCCTACCTGTATTTACTTTTGGCACAGTTGGGTTAGAAAGTAGAATTAAGGGATTGTGTTACATTTTGTGATAAAATCAATTACACATTTTTTAGTGAATGAGGATCATGTCGATTATGTGAATTGGTATATAAACATATAGGAAAAGTTATAAGTAACTGAAATATACAAAGAAATGAAATGAAAATGTCTTAAAATTATGCTATTGTAATAATAAATAATATCAAAAAAGATATATAATTAAAATTAGAATTATTACATAATACAATAAAGTAAAATTGTGAGAAAGTTAACTCTGACCTGTCCTATTTTATTTTATTATACACTTTTATTATTTATTGTTATTTTCATCATTATCTAAAGTATTATATTTTAGTTTAAGAGTTGATTTACTTCCACATTCTCCATCATAGTAGTTAGTTATCACGTGTTACGGAATTGGAAACTGTCCTCCAGAAGAGCTGTCCTGGGTAATAACGTCATCATCTAATCTAAATACTTTTACCACTGATCCGATACGAGAAAAATCTAATCTAAATACTTTTACCACTGATCTGATATGAGAAAGTAAGAATGTCCCTACACGACGCTCTTCCGATCTTGATCCAATATGTGAATATAAGAATGATCTTAGGTTCTACCACTGATCCGATATAAGAATATAAGAATGATCTTGTATCAATGTTTTGTTCGTATATAATTAAATTGTAAAGAGGATGACATGAATTGAGAATAAAATAATAAATTTACACATCTTATGTATATTTATGTAAATGAAGCAATACAGGACTGTATGTCACTTGGATATAAAAGCCGATGAAACCGATGACTCAGAGAGGTGTTGTATCAACATAAGGTTGGCTAAGTGACTTTGAATTCTTGTAAAAGGTCTACAAATTGCTTGAAGTTTGTATCGGAGGTGGAGGTAGTAGAATTTAAGTAGTATTTAAGGTTTGTTTCTGGTGAATAATCGGATTTTTGGATATTTGAGTTTGATTAAACAAGTTTTGTAGATTTATTGATTGTTGCTTTATTATAGTTCCAATAAAGTTTTTTAACACTTTTGGCATCTAATAAATTTATAATTTTATTATCTAACTTGTTTTGAGAAATTCAATTTATTAGTATAAGTTTCTAACATCGTTTTGTTTGTTCTAGTTCTAACACTTAATCGGTACTTTTAGTTGTAAGTTCCGATTTCCGGTTTCCTGTTTTGCTCTGCTGGTTGAGCATTACATTGTATTAGATTGTTTTGCAGTTAATTATTTTTAAGTTAGAGTTTAGCTAAAGACCTTAGCTCAGGCCGAATTCTGAAGTTCAGAGTCGTTAGACCGTTAGGTTTAGGTTATAATTATTATTATTGATATTCGTTAAAAATTTGCGACTTTGCAAAATAAATTGTGGCTAATGATAACTAATGAACACATGCATATTTACATGATTAACACAAACAAATGGCAAGAAAAAGCAACTATCAAAAAAGAATGCATTGAAACAAGTGTGTTACAACTTATGCAAATTACCAGTATGGAAAGTTGATTATAAAATGCTAACCCAACTGCTGTCAGAAATCCTGACTAGGGCAATTAAGGCTTAAGCCTGTGCCTGACGACCGAAGGTTCCACAATTGAGATGACAAAACTCTTGTTTCAGTAAATTTAGAAGAATATATATATAGAAATACAATGCTAAAAAGAGGCAGACATGTATGTTTCAAACAAACATATTCATACATGTTGAAATCTGAAATATTATCATCAGGCAGAACTTTCCAGTAAACCTAATATATCATAAATATTCTTTCTCATAAAGCATTCTAGAAATAATTACAGGCTATCATAATTAAACATTATAAATATATATATATGAATACTATCCAATCAGCTTAGCAGCGACCATCAACGCAAGTACGCATGCGCTAACTGAACGGGTCCAGTGACAAAATAGGGATGGCAGCTTCGCACATGGATGTTTTCAAACGCAAGATAACTGAAGTTGAATGGAAGTTTATTGTAAGGTTGAATGCTAAATGATTAGTTTCAATGTTGGAAATAGTATATTTAACAGAACTTAATATTAATTCAATAATTCCCACCTGTCATTATACAGACTGACTCTCCCTTTTGCATTCGGACTCATCCATCTTAGCAAGGTGTGGCTTTCATGGACAGACAATATGTGCCTATTTATATTCATTTTAAAACCATACCACAAAAGAAATTTCATTATATAGCAGGTACTGATTTATGCAGTTTTGACTTGATTTCTACTAAACACGGCTGCGGCCCTCGGGCTCATTATAATTGGACAGCCCTGTTCTAGAGCATAGCAGGTTGAAGTTCAAAAAATCTGGTCACTTTTTTTAGAAAATAATTTTTTGGTTAATTTATGTATGACATGAAACTACTTTTGTATGTGTTAGGATTTTTGATATAAATTTAAAAAATTTATTAAAAAGTACTGCTAAAAACTGTACAAATGTTGTTAAGAAATATTAATAAAAACAATAATACTTTATTTGTTTATGTAATTTTTTAATAATTATACGAGGTAACTTTATTCAATAAAAATTACATAACTTTTGGCTTTTATAATTAATTTTTGAAAATTTTGGCTGAATTTCTTTATTTATGATTTGTCTTGTTCAGAAGAGATAAAACTATCTAAAATATCAAGCATTTTATTGAATTACTAAAATTTAATAAAGAAAAAACATGTTTTTCATGATCTCATATATGGAATGAAAAGTTGTGAAAAAAATAAAATTCAAAAAATACTTACATAGAAAAAGAGAAAAATATTTTATCAAAAATTTAGCAAAATATGATAATTTTAATTTTTTGTATATTAATTAGGCATAATTTTAATCAATCATCAGCAATGAGAACACAGTTGAAAATTGGAATGAAATGCCTCAAAGGATAGTCAACAAAATAGAATAAAATCCTATTTTTTTGTTTCCTGCAGAGTCAGAAAATATAATGGAAATCTATTCTATGCTTGTAGAAAAATCAGATAACCATATTTTATTAGCACTAATTCATGTTGACTACATAATATTGTGTAGGAACAGAGTACAAAACTATTTCAATATATCAGTCAGTCAAATTCACTGCAGGAAATATCACAGTTTTTCAATCAGAGAATCTGGGATTTAAAATTATTTAAGAGTCAAAGCCCACCTTATTTATCCTTTTATTTTACAGTTCAACTAGTCTTGTTGAGTATAGTCGAGATGTGATATGTGATAGGAATGGCACAATTATTAGTGAATGATACAGAACTGATATTAAGAAAGTTTAAACATGAACATAATATTTATAAATTCTAAAGTGTCTTTTATTAGAAAATAATTTTTTCCCATTAATTCTAAAAATATAATTGCTATATAACATTTTTCAATGAAAATTTATACTTAAATCATACTTTTCATTCATTTAATTAAATTACTGATCAATATAAATAATGACTAGATGAAGAAATTAACTAAATAGTACCAGAGAGAAAGCATTCTACAAATGCAATTTCAATTTATAACATTTATAACCTATGAGTTTTCTGGTTTCATTAAATGTCATTTCAGTTAACATCATGATTTTCAGAAAGCTAATCCTGTCATTAAACAAATATTCACTGTATTTGAAGTATATCAAAAGAGGAATCAGCTAAAAATCTGGCTACTTTTTAGATTAGTTTACTATAATTCTAAAACATATTCAAGTTTTATTTTGTACTTCAATATAATTCCAGTGATAATCATATTGCAAATAATCTATGTTTACAAAATACAAGAATTTCCTGACTTATGCTCATAGCAATATTACATAAATCAAATTTAAAAGCAAATTCATCAATTTTTACTAATTGTAAATTTTCCAACTTTTCTCATTTTCAAAATTACAGATAGTTCTAAGTTTGAGTTTCCAAGTTTTTCAAATATGAATTATCAAAAAAATATTGAAAATATGAACATTATTGAAAAAATAAATGCTACAACATTTATAAAAAGGAATTTCAAACCATACAATTACACAATACAACACAATTGGGTTTGTAGCAAAAACATCTGTAGTCTGTTACAAAATTAGAAAAATCAAAATGACAGACTGAGAAGCAGTAATAGTATGTCATCTGGTTTCATCAGCAAGTTATATAAATAATTTCCATTCCCAAATTGTGCCTTAGGCAATAGTTTATATGCATTAAAGCTCATCTACTTATCTGTCAATAACAATGAAGACTAAAAACTAATATTTATATGACAATTTCTTTACTAAAATTTGCTTGATTTAAAGTTATGTTTTCATTTCTTTAGATAGTTTAATCATTATTTAATCAAACTGTTGATTTTGCTAGCCCTTATATAATTTTATTGTCATCAAATATCATTGTTGAGAACAGAATCTGATTTTGACATTATGTCTATGGAAAATTGACTTTCGGTTTAAGAATTCTTATTTTACAAATACACTCCAAAAACAAATTAACTTGTATATTTGTATAAAAAAGAATACAACTTTCAAAAATGTGCAACAATTAATAGATAAAAGAAAATAACAAGAGAGATAATAAATTTTAAAATGTGAAAAGTTTTAAGACAGAACTATTAAAATTGACAGCTGTGTGTAAAAATGATTGTTGTAGTTAAATTAAAGCAAATTTGAAGTAAAAATTAAAAAAATTTCTTACATTAAATGCTTAATTCTTATTCTGGGATATAATTCTATATATAAAATGATAATAGATACATATTTTTGTATATTCACCAAAATCATCAGACAGCTCAATTGTAAATATGCTGTGTAACACACAATAAGTAAACTGTTGTGTATGTTACAGTTGGAAAAACTATGTTACCTAACTGATGATATAATATGTTTTGCATATATAACATAAGAATGGGGGAATTGAATTCTCTATCTGGACTTGTTGATAGTCAGCAAGTATATAAAATAAACTTCTTTAAAAATTTGGATTCTATTATTGTTTTATTTTACTTACTATAGAAAAAAGATAACCAAACTAAAAAAAAGGAGTCAAGTCTTCCTTCTTCATACTTTACTATCTTTGCAAATCCTTAAAGTTCTTGCTTTGAATGAGAGCAAGAACTTTTAGAAAGCTACTGGATTTCCAAACATTTTTATTGCTCCACACACATTTTTAGCAATTCCAGTCAGAGTGGTGTTTTAGGAAAGGAACTTTTCCAAATAAAAGTCAATTCTTATTTAATATAACATGCTCTAAGAACTAATTTAGCAGCCTTGAATTATTATTGGACCATTCCAGAATGATGATAGGACTTATAATCACTTGTAGTAAGAGAAGCCAGCATATATCTTACATATACTGATGATATTTTAGTAGTTTGGAAAGACATTGATAAGACAGAATTTTGATGGTTAAAGCTGAAGAGGGAATATAAGAATTCCAAAAGCACTTCTTTGAATTTTATAAAAGCAACTTATCTGTAAGTAAATTGAATCCTGCTAATTGGCTAGTTTTAATTAAATAATTATATAAGACAAACTTTGCAAGAACGGTTTACGATTCCCAGCTATTATCTGTCTTTAACAGTAGAGCAAAAAGAGACTTCATATATACACTTCCTTGATGTAGACCTGGAAATTAAAAACCTAGCATTTCAAACAACTGTTTATAGAAAACCAACCAGCACTCCTATCATCATTCCGGAATGGTCCAATGAAAAATGATGCCATAAAAAAAGCTGCCCTGAGGTCATTTTTAACAAGAGTAATCACACATTGCAGCACAAAGTACTACTAAAAGAGGAATTAAAAAGAATTGAAGAAATAGCAAGAAGGCATGGATATAATAATAGAATGGTAACTAAATTATAAGGAGAAATCTGCAAGAGGCAAAGGAGCAATACAGATTGTAGCCAAGAAACTAATGGTCAAAGTCAGCAAAACATCAACAGTCACATAAATGAATCTTATAATTAATACCAGATACAATGAGGGCATATAAATCGGTAAGTAGTTATAAAAAAGCAAAATAAAAAACCACCATACAAAAGACCAAAAACAGTCTTTAACATGCTTAAGAATATAAAAGATGGCTATGCATAAAAAGAAAGAACAGGAGTCTATCAAGTACCGTTACAAAATTTGGACAATAGACAAAAAGAAGTCTATATTGGTGCCATGACCAGGAATCTAGAAAATAGAACAACACAGCATAAGAGGGACATTAAAAAGCCAAACTTGACTATAGTTCTAGCCAAAAGAGTGTATGAGAGCAATATAGAAGTACACTGGGAGAGTATTAAGATAATTAAACAAATTTATGACGTAAAAGAGTTAAATATAGCTGAGGAATTACTAATTTATAAAGGGAGCAGGCAAGGGAGGAATATAAATGATAAGCAAAAAGATAGTGTTTCTAATGCTGGAAATATGCTCTAAGGAGACTCACATATAATGACGAAGTTAGCTAACATAGTAAAAATTGCGATAATGTTTTTATTTTTATAAAAAAATATATCATATCCTATTTTTGCAAATTTAAATTTAAATTTTTACCTTTTTTATGTTTCTTAATTATATTTATAGAAAATGTAAAATATGTTTTTTAAATCCTGATGCATTTTCAATTTAAAAAAGTATGTCCTCTGTTCTAGAATAGAACACTCACACATAACTGCAATTAGTTGTTCATTTCTTAAAAGTTTAAATATATTGTATGAGTTGAAAATGGCATTTAATTGCCGAAAACATTACTCTTAATAAAGTGTTTTAAAAGTTTTTAGGACTGCTTGTTAGTGCTTTGAAATCTTTAATAATTATATGCCGAAAAAACAGTGTTGATGCAGTTTCATTAATTTTTAATATAATGTCATAATATATATCCCTCATACCTAATTTTATTAAATAAACTTAAGTACAGGAAGCTTTGCAACTGCTAAAGCCAGTACTGGCAACAATATAAAATATTTTACATAAATGTTTAATAGAAAAGTAAATTAAAGTATATATATAAAATAGAAATCGTAAACAAAAGAAATACTACTATGATAAGTCACTTTAAGTATCACTTTCATCTTTGAATAATAAAATGCCGCTATAAAGCATTCCATCATAGAGTACACTAAAGAACTTTGAGTATTGATAATTTTTTAAAAAGTAATAATGATAAAATTATTGCAAATGCAGTTAAAAGCTTTTATTAGTAGTAATATTAAGCCAATTTTCACAAAATACTTTTCATATGTGAACAAATGATATAGTTTCAGAGATAAAAAAATTTTTAATAGGATGTCACCTTATAATAGAATTATATGAAAATTTAAAAATCAAACTCATATAGCTAAAGTAAAAAGAAATGATCATTGTAAATCAAATTTATTTTTTAGATATAAATACAAACTGTGATTATATAAAAAAATCAGTTTTGTAAAAAATGCCTATAACTACAAGAATTATAGAAATACAGTATGTAACAAAAGTTCATGGATTATGAATAATAATTTACTGCAATGAAAAGGAATAGAAGAACATAAAAAGGTAAGCATGATACTTTCATAAGTTGGAAACCCTGCTAAGTGATGCTGCAACATAAGTGATCACCTTCCTGTAAGATTTGTTTGTAAAATATGTCTCCAGAAGCATGGCATTCTATAGTCACTAACAGTTCATGGCTGACTAATGTAGTCAATTTTCCCTCTTCTCAAGAATGGAATCAGGTGATGCTGCAACATTATCTGATTCCAACCTTCAGAAGAGGGAGAATAGACTAACTTAATCAATCATGTTTTTGTGACTATAAAGGGCCATGTTTCTGGAGACATATTTTATAAAATCTTAAAAAAAAATATGTTGAAATTTTTCAAGCTTGATTTCCTGACAAGTATAAAACTTTTAAATGTACTGTGTATAATCTCATCAAATATGTTTGTAAAACAAAAAAGTTGATGATAGTTCATAAAAGAAGTAGAAGGCCCAGAATATTGATATCAGCATTTATGAATAATGTTAAAAGAACATCTTCCACAAAGCTGGTAATTGCAAATCATTTTGGTAGCTGTCCCTGCAACTTGATACATTACATATAAAATGTTTAAAATTTTAAAAAATGTTAGTATATAATTCAAACAATTTTGCAATTTGAATCTGGGAAATTTTGTTACACACTGTATAAAGAAAATATAATTACAAATTACAGTAAAAAATAATTCTTTCAAAATTTTCAATTTTATTAATTCTTTTTATAAATCATGTTATAATTATTAAAAAAAAAAATCAAGGTTTATAAATTTGATTATTATATGTTAACTATGCAATTATGGTTTCATCATGTTATCAAACATTATAGTTTCATAATGTGCTATCCTGTTAACCATACTTTCAAGCATATTTATGAAAAGTTTGAATAGGATTAAACTGTATTGTTACACAAGAAATGAAGTTGTATAATATTAATTGAAGCTTAGAATTGGATTCTGTTAATTTTAATTTAGTATTATAGTATATGATGTTTTCATTCCTCCTAAGAAACTGATATAGCCATCCAAACTTATAACGTATGAAGTATATATTCCTATTCGAACGGATATATATTTCAAAAAACAAAAAGGAATCAATAAACAACAGGGCAGCATTTTATTTAGAAATATTTTTCCCGCGAAAAATTAAAAAGATATAGACAAACGGATAACGAATCAGCAGAGGAATTTTTGTTTGCCTATGAATCAAAAACATAATTACGACAATTATAGTATCTTCAAAACATTCAAACTTTATAATGACATTAATAAAAATTGATATAAAATTTATTTAATACAACAGATGTATGTTATGGTAATATTTGCGTTATTTTCTCGATAAACTGAAAAATTATTTGATCCATTTCTTGGTATCTAGAACAGATCGTCTGTCATTTATGTAACACAAACAATTACATAAAAGGAGTGTGTTAACCTTGCTTAAATATTTATGTTTCTAAATATTTAAAATCTTACCGTCGACGAATTTTCCATTTCTATATTTTTCCAAAGTTTAATTCGGCTAACAATTTTAAGCCTAGTTCTTCGTTGGCTTTATTTTTAGTAAAACAAAGTATAACGATCATGTACTCAGTAAATTAATTAAAATAAACGCGCTGCAGATAATGCTGTTGGTAGAAAATGTGACCGGTAGTTAGCTGGTCGATCAAAACAAGCTTAATATAAAAGAATCGACAACATAACCTGATATTTTTCTTAAACATGTCGCCAGTCTGAGCCCGCAAGCTAATGCGCATGCACATTTTAATCCTAAGGGTTTAGCGCCGCTATTGTTGTTTTTATTGGGAAATACGAATAAAATCGAAAACAGTTGCAAATGTAATCACTCCGAATAGTATTTTAAAAATAATTCATTAAAATACCAAGAAATTTTCAATATGAGTAATTTTCCTTGACATAAATTTAGCATTTACGAGAGATTTTTTGTGAATATTTTTAGTCACGTGAACAGGATAAATCACTATATAAGCTCTGTTCGATTTGACTACACCGTTACACTAGTGTAAGACGGTGTAGCACTGAGACATTCGATTTGGCCAATGTAGCTACACTAACACGTTTGATTTATCGGTGTAGTATAAAATTTCTACACTATTCTACACTGACTGGAGACACGGTGTAGCAGTGTAGAAAGTAACGAGTAATTGTTGATATAATCGCCATCTTGCTAATCTTGAGCTGCTACACTATATTCGTTTTGACTAGAAAATAATCCTACACCGATGCACCAACTATACACTAAAAAGCTACACTAGACGTTCTGTCGGTGTAGTTAAATCGAATACAGCTACTAAAAAGCTACACTAGTGCTACCGGTGTAGTCAAATCGAACAGAGCTATATGAAACAATCCTGAAATGGAACCATGAATAGAACAGACCAAGGAATATTGCATACAGTCAAAGATGTTTTATAATAGACTATAAAGCATTCTTGCATACAGTTTATACAGGATATGCTGTATAAACAGTTAAAAAAAGGAGTTAAAAATTTTCGGTGTCCCAAAACTATAAAGATAACTACTTTTATACTTGAAAGCTGGATTTTACTCTGCTTATCAGAAGAAAAACAAGAAGGATAGCATTTAATTAAAACTGTCATTACAGTGATAGTGGAGATTATAAAATGGAAGCGGAAAAAATGAAGCTTACTATTTCTTTCTCTTAGAAAGCTTAAATTTCCACATATGCAATATAATTGACACATAGCTCATATTGCATTCTACAATTTGCCATGAAGGTAACTTTTCTACTTCACCAAAAAGTTACTACAGGCAGGCCAGGGGAGAAAGACTGCGAAATTGAACTCAGCTGTAATCATGGGTGCGAGGATGTCTACACCCTAGATCAGTGCTTCTCAAAGTGTGGGTCGCGACTCCATATGGGGTCGCGTAACAAAATTTCGGGGTAGCAGAAATTTTAGCTAATGTTTTAATTCGTATTCCTAGTTTATATACCTCTTTATTCAGGATCGCGAAAATATTTTCTCGGATAAAAGGCATTGCCAAGTGGAAAATATTGAGAAGCGCTGCCCTAGATGATTAGGTCCATATAAACGAAAGGCATATACAACGAAAGCCGAAGATATGCTCACTCTAGCAGTCCTCCGTGTACGGAGTTACAAAGCAACTGGAAAAAGTTGAGGTTTACAACGAAATCAATATGTTCCAAAGGGATCAAACATACAAACAGATAATCCTATCGAGTTTTTGCAACTGTGAGTTCTCTAAAAATAAGGAGAATTCAAAGAAGAAGAAAAACTGAAGAGAAGCCATCGCCGCCAACAATCTCACAAGATTTGGTACTCAAAAGTAACAAGTACATAAATACCTTAAGTACTTGTTATTTAAGATATGCCTTTGAGTCTCTTCCCCAATGGGAGTTTCGAATAGGATTGCCAACTCTATAAAACTCTAATAAAGGACACCCCTGCCCAAAATCTATAATTTTCATTTTAAAGATAATAAATACATTTATGTACAATAAAAAACAGTGCGCTTTAATATTAATCTTTTGTTTTTATTTTTAGAAAATATAAAGTATTTTAAAAACAAATAAATTTAATATTGTAGGAACAAAACAATTCTATTTAATAAACAATATGTAAATAAAAAAATGGAGAAAGTAGTTTTATTTATTTTTAAATTTGTACTTGCTTTGACTCCAAGCAGCATTTATCAATGCTCTATCATTTTTAACCTTTTTTTTATAAAATTTGTACAGTTTTCTTTAAAGAAAATTTACGCTTTTTTAAAAGAATTCTTTTTTTTTTAAATACATTAATAATTCGTTTTTGATTAAGTCTATTGAAGTTTTATTTCTTTCGTCACGCCATATGGCGTTCATTATACTAAAAACTTTTCACAATAAGCCAAAGTTCCTGGAATTGATAGTATAAATGACTTATTTTAAAAATATTTATTTGTTCAAAATTTTTATTTTTTAAAAGTACGTGACTTTTTGCCACTGTTCTTTTAGCATTTTCAAAAATTTCTGATGTTAATATATGATTAAAAATTAGATTTTGGACAAGAAATATCTTTCAAACTAGAGAGAAATACGGTTTTCGTACTCGACTAATTCGAAAGCTTCGCTCTCAAGACTATAATTAAGATTTCAGCTCACGACATCAAAAAACCATCACTCCAAGCAAGACATATGATTAGATAAAAGTACAACAGCAAGCGCTGCAGAAATTTAAAAGTTGAAATTTTGTCAGTTCTATTTTTCTGCTCTTCTTGGCAAAAAGTTCTATTTTTCTGCTTGGCAGAAAATGACATCACATTTGGCCGTCTGTTGTCTATTTCTGCAGTAGATTCTGTTGATATGGAATCCAGGCTTGAGTCTCTCTCTCGAAGAAGAAGAAGAAGAAGAAGACGAAAGCAGACTGTCGGGTCCTTTGTTAACCCTCACCTCACCAAACAGTCGGTTCCAACGTCTAATAAAACTTCGAATTCCGGTGTCATAAAGCGGTCTCTTTCGCTGCAGTTTGGTCGAACTCTTTAGTTCCAATTCGGATGTACCGAACCCTTCTAGATATTGTCGTAAAATTTCTCGCTGTAAAAGCTTTTAACAGCGACACCGATGGTCAGGGCCGCCGTTACGCACAGGCCGAGCAGGCCCCTGCCTGTAGCGCCAAATTGACAAAGGCGACAAAATGATGATTTTCATTTATTTTATTTTTTTCTATTTTCATTTCATTTACTTTAATTATACATTATCACGGCGTCTAGAGCAACCAATAAAAAAAAAATGACAGATGAAGAAGAGGCGCTTTTTGAAATATAGTTTTTCTTTTTTATAAGAACGTGTTTATTGTTTGTTATTTATACCATTATACTATCTATCACTTCATTATTACTTAAAATTTACTACAGGTATTATTTTGTAAAGCCAAATGTAATGTTTTTCAATACGTGTAGCTGTAATGGTCCGAAATAGACTGCCTTTTTTTCATACAAATATTTTTGCCACATCGAAAATTTAAGTTTGTTTTTTGCGTCTTTGATAAGAAACAATTCTCCTTAACGTCCTATACTTTATTTCAGGTAAGAAATAGCAGATGGTGCTTGAGAGCTGAGAGTTTATTGCATTGTGCAGATTTGCATTAAATACATAATTTAAATTCATGAAACCAAAATTTGTCAATACTAAATATTTTTATCTGTAAAAATGTACAATATCTGAATATTAAAAATTACAAAGTCGAAATCAAAAACATGCTTAAATATAATTTGTAATTTTGTCATTTATTTCATAACTGACAAGCTGACAGGTGATATTTTTTTCGCAGATGGCAGAATTTATAACGGTATCTATTAATAAACCAACGCTACTTTCTTACGTGAAATGAAGTATAGTAGGAAGGCCAAAAAAAATCGCGCTACTTTCTTACGTGAAATGAAGTATAGTAGGAACGCCAAAAAAAATCGCCTGTAGCGCTGAAATGTCTAGCGGCGCCCCTGCCGATGGTCCAATTGACGTTATAGCTTAACAACGGCACCTATAGTTTAAATTGACGTTATAATATAAACGAAATTGGAAAAATATTCTATTCTGTAATGAAAACAATTTACAGTCAAATCAATAAAAGTAATTGTGATGATAAGGCAGTGCTTCTCAACCTTTTTTCTTTTTGAGAAATACATTTTAATATTTTAAAATTTGGCGACACACCTAAATGTTTTAAATAATAATTTAGATTTAACAACGAATTTTTATAAACAGAATATTGTATTTATTCTTATTACATCCAGATTACAGACATACTGGTACTCGGGATCATTAAATGGCGGCCCTTATTATAGAGTTCCTAGATTTATACAGTAGAGCAACCTGGCCGGATCATTAAATGGCGGCCCTTATTATAGAGTTCCTAGATTTATACAGTAGAGCAACCTGACCTGCAGCCGCCATTTTATATCCTTCTGGCCGATTGCTTGCCATACGGTACTATAGAATTTTCTCATGAAATACTTAACTCGCATTCATCCAACCATATTACGAAAAAAATGCATTTAGAAATTTAAAAGCATGCCAAAGAATAATAAATAATGCATAATTGTTTTAGGAAAAATGTTTAATTTGCATTATTCTTTATATTGCATTATTATTTAGGAAAAATGTTTAATTTGCATTATTCTTTATAATGCAATAATTTGCATTATTCTCATTAAGTGGATACAGTAAAACGTAATGTGTTAATTTCGTTAACACATTACTTTTTACTGTATCCACTTAAAGACAGTACATTTTTTTCTTATGTAAATATTTACTCGTACAAAAATAAAGTTTTGTTTTGTCATTTATTTTTTTTTAATTATAATTAACAACCACATTTATTAAATCACCCGAAATTAAGTATGTTTATTTTTCTTTTATATTTATATTAATATTGTGGAAATCCGGGCGGAATGGAAATGCGGAATCAACAGGTCTTACGACCTACAGTACAAGTGGTCCAGGTTTGACGCGTGAGTAAGGATGACTGTCTGAGGCGTCTCAGCGAGAAATGGAGAACAACATTGAATGTAAATTCAACAGCTTCTTTTATTCATTAAAATTATATGAGAGAGATACGGAATTTACAAATATCTTTCCCGACAAATACGGAGAGGAATACCTGCAGTTGTTGTAGTTCCTTAAACCTTCACTTGGACGAGTGGGAGACACTAACAGTCTTTAATCCTTTAAAAATTAACAGTAACTTTAGTCCAAATATCGGTGGTTACAAACACAGCACAATGGATGAATTTGATGGAAGAAAATTTCTATTAACTTCTTGGAAATCTTCCTATAATTGAAGACGATTCAGGAGAATTTCCGACAGACAACTCGACAGTAGAGGATGCACAACAAATCAGCCAGCATCGGTACTTAGAACCAAAGCCTCTAAGACTTTTGGAAAGAGCTTGACTTTTTGAAAAGAGGTTGACTTTGTGAAAAGTGTGTACCTTGGTCTCTCCAGCTCTTTTATTTGGCTGACCGCTCCTCACCTTTCTCTCCCGGGGATGGTTGCTATTCTCTCTTACACAATCATCAGATATCTCAGGTGTCATCCATTTAGACTTTGAATTGATTCTTGAATAAACTTTCCAAGATTTATTGTCTAGTAAAAATAATCAAGCAATTTGATATATCCTGTTTTCGAATCGAACTGCGTCATTAAAATTTATATCAATTGCGTCATTTGATATCGATTCGAATTCGCGACAATAAGAGGGGGGTTCCCGATCTCTACAATATTATATTATAGTATATAGTTTATTTATTAATTCCAGGAGTGAATTTAAAATTTCCTATCCGTTTCTGTAAAGTGCGAACACATGGATATGGCAAGTATTGTTTTCTGATTTCTTCATAATCACTTCTACAACAAGATATGTATAATTTTAATGCATTGTTTTAATACATTGTGCCCTGCAATAAATGTTTTAAAAGAAACCACATTTGATCACTGTTGAATACATTTTCAAAAATTCATGCAATTGTTTCTCCAATTGGTGAATTTTTTATTATAAACATACTGATATAACATATATATACTGATATATCTTAACATACAAATTCATGCAATTGTTTCTCCAATTGGTGAATTTTTTATTATAAGTTGCTTTTAACTTTCTCTTTAGTTCTCTCTTTTCTTTTTCAACATCTCCAATTGCTTCCACATTTTCTTTTCTATATATTTCCATGGTTCCTATTCCTTTATTTTCATTATATAAAGTTACATCTGTTAGAATAATTATATTTTTATCATTTTTTATCAGCAACCAACATGCTAGGATTTATTCTTAAGTTAATACTTATAATTAAGAATTATACTCAATATTTACATTTTTCTTAAATTATTAACTTAATAGCAGATGAAAATATTTTTTCAAAAATATAATACATATATTTTATTTAGAACTCTCCATATATCTATGAGATGCAATGTCATAGATACATTTAATTGTTATTTATATCATAAAATAGTTTTTTAATTTGAAAAAATATGAGAACAAATAAAATTACTATTATAACAAACGCATGAATCTGCATATAAATCTTAGTGTTGGTAATTATTATTATTAACAGACAACATGAAGGAGAATAGGATATTAACTATAACATACCTACACATTCTTTGAAGAGGTGGTTTTCTTGGTTTTGGAAGTCTGCGATGACCAAATATAGTTGGTACAGCATTCTATCGTAGCCATGATCGTAGCAACTTCTTACCATCTTTCGATTGTTTTCAAACTGATCATCAATGAAATGGTTCTGAAAAATAAATTAACAATAAATCTTTGACCTATACATATAACGATCATAAAGTACTAACTTTCAGGAATACAGCCACGTGAAAAAACTATAAAGACTAAAGCGATAATACTCTAAATTTCCAGTTGTATTTTATTTACATTACTTCGTCGCTATGTTACAGCATCACCTGAACAATAAACTGCACAATGGCTTTACATATAAAAAATTATCGGGGATTTATTTACAATTAATCGATCATTTATCTACCAATTAATCCACCAAATTACTTTTTCCTCTAATTACCTTTTTATAACAAATTAATTAAAACACCTATAGTTAAAAAAGTATTATTCTATGAGTGCTGTCAGACTTTTTCACCCAAATCTTAACAGATTTAAATAAGACATTTCTGCTTCAATAAAAATTTTACTATTTTTGCTTTATTCTTTTATTATCGTAGTGATGTCCAGTTTACAATAGTATAGTAATGAAATAAATATATTATGTTTGTAATTAGAATGAAAGAAAAATTCAAATTTTAAATGGAAAACAGGAAATATTGATATTTTCCGGAGAAATTTATATACAACAGCATTTTTTGGACGTAATGTCGTCCATCTTTCATCAATTAGACTAGAAGCATAAGATAGATAAAGATTCTGTAAAAGATATTCAAAATTTATTATTCATTTTGAAGTGTAAAATTTCGGCAAGAATGTACAGTAAGACCCCGTTTAACGTGGGGTATACGTTCCAAAGAAAGGAAGCGCTAAATGAAACAGCGTTAAACGAGGTCATCTTAACACGTAATAATAGGATAGGTGAAACAGGACAGCGAATAAAAAATATACGTACAATTTTTTTTATTTTATTTTGTAACATGTATTATTAATATTGTTTATTACATTAATTATAGACATTTTTTATTACTAATATATATTTGTATTCATAAATTATTCATGAAAATCAAAAATTTTCGAGTAAATAATTTATGTTTGGATGAGGAAGGTTCTTTCTCATTTTTGTTTTTTGCTAAGAAGTCATCTAACGTCATTTGCCTTTTCCTCTTTCGTACGGCAAGCAATTGGGTGTATTTCTTTATTTCGCGATCTCAAAAAACTTGTCGATTGCGTCGTTCTTTTATACTCGAGTGACGTACAGTCCCGTGTTCTTCATTTACATACTTATATGTAACAAGTTCAAACTTATTAGCTTACAGAGTAATTCATTCATGTCATCATCTTTACAATTAATTTATATATCGAACAAAACACCGATACGGATTATTCTTATTTTCACATATCAGTTCAGTGGTAAAATTAGTTAGATTAGATGATGACGTCATTACCCGGGATAGCTCTTCCGGAGGATAGTTCCGATTCCGTATCATGTGATTGCCAATTATGACGGAGAAGGTGGAAGTAAGTTAACTTTTAAACTAAAATATAATACGTTAGCATATAGGAA